>RJVU01050255.1:2029709-2043767 GCA_003731715.1 Anabarilius grahami | reverse complement strand
CGGCGTGATGATGTGTGTTCTGAGGGAATGTGGGATCAGCTGGGTGGACAAAAACAGGAAAAGGAAATCACTGTTTCACTGTCCAACAGTAATTAAAGCTCTACAACACTGGCACAACAATTCATCGGACACATAATTTAACAGTATTCTATGTAGATTTTGCAGTATTGAATGTCGTTATTTTTCAGGTTATTTTTATTGTTGATGGTACAGTTCAAGAGCGAGACAGGGAAATATGAGAGAGAAGAAGTGCACTCGCACCGAGACTCAAACTCGGGTCACTCGCCGCGCTACTGCTCCAAATACGGCCCACGAGACTTTATAACCAATCACAGACGTGTGTCCATTGAGCACATGAATGTCATGGCCAATCAAGTTCAGGTCATTGGGTTGGAGGATGTGGTTGTGAATGAACTGAGATGTGGCTGAATTGTGAGCATCTTCCTGAGGTGTATCTGGTGCCGCCGCTCTGCGTACTTTCATCCAGATTTAAGACACTCTGTGACTCACATGAACTCCAGACTCGTTTGTTCTTGAGTTTCTACACAGGTTATAAAATTCAGTGACATCACAGGACCTTCAAATCATCCTGACGCCACATGAGTCTCTGCAAACACGCTGAGATACAACAGATTCATGGAGTGATTGTTCATGTGACGCTCTTCTCACGGGAGCTCCAGAAACCTCAGGACACACGAGTTGGGTCTGATCCACTCAACCCGCCTAAAATTAGCTTGGAGAATTAATGAGCGATAATGAATCTCTCAATATAGAACACACACACACACACACACACACCATAATGAGCAGGATATTCTGCATGTTCCCTGAAGTTAGAGGGAAACCTACAGAGAACGGATAAAGAGAGTCATGTGAGCTGGAGCAGCCGTACCTGCAGTTGATCTTCATACAGCTTCATCGGTCCAAACTGCACCTCCGTTAACGTGCTCTGAAACGAGAACAAACACACTCAGTGACCTGAACCACAGATCTGACCAGATACAGAGTTGCTGAATGTACAGTAAATGATCCCAGCATCCTCCCTGATGATGCTCAGTTACCATGGAGACCATTCCTCTGCGGGACAGCATCCCAAAAGATCATCGTCATACGGACAACATGAGAAAAGTGATCGGAAACACATGCAGTGAAGGTTGTGCGGTCCACAGAGACGCTCGATTGGACATCATGAGGAGTTCATGGAAAAGTAGCGTTGGGTGATACAGATAAACATCTCAACAATTTTGCAATTGCCCTGAACTTTTTTTTATTTTTTTATAATTTTTGGCCCCCATGAAAAAGACAATCTGGATAGAACGCTATTGTTACAAAGAAGGTACATACAAATTGTTTACTCCAAAATCAACACCAGATATATTGACCGCTTACTGCTTTTTACTGTAGACGATTTGAATGAAATAAATGCTCTTTACAACAGAACTTCAGCTGAACAATGACACTTTTCTTTTTAGAGCTGCTTTAAAGCCGAACTGAACTCCGTTTGCATCGTTGAATCATTATTTTCCTGTTGTTCACTGTAAAGCTGCTTTGAAAAAAACTGTTTTGTACAAAGCGCTATAAAAATAAAGGTGAGTTGACTACTAAATGAACACAAAAAGGAATTTAAAGTGCACTTATTAAGCTATTTTAAAGGCTCCTAATTTTGCATCCAAGCACTTCAAAAACACTTTAATGTTCTCATAATATCCACCGCAGCTTCAGCTCTTTTCAGTGTCTGAAACGCTTCGAAAAAAAAACAACTTGGATATCATTCTCATTTATTCTAAGTCTTTTTTGCAATCTTTTAATTGTATCTGAACACTATGAACACAAATCAACAGGCTGAAGAACACTGACATGAGGAACGTTTGCCAATCATGGTTTAAAAACACCATAGCAAAAACAACTAGCCTGACTAATATAAATTTCAAGCATTATTAAATACAAGTAAACACTCAGTAAATAAAAAAAAGAGCAAACAAATTAGCAATCGCACAAATAAATACGACTGAAATACATACATTTCGATATACAGTAATACATTTATTTCCAGGTATTCAGGTTCAGAAACTAATCAAATTTAAAATAACACTGCACTTTATAAATAAAATATACATTACAAATATAGTTACAAAAGTTAATCAAAACTTGTTTGATTAACATTATTATTGAGACGCAGCAGGAATATTAGGCTGCTGTCACTTTAAGAGTTACTGTTATGCGTTTTCTCTGTCAACCGTTTACGTTTAAAGACAACCAACTGTGTTTACGAGGATATTTCGACATATTTGTATCGTCTGTTCAAGTGCAAGACGACGCGGGAGAGACTTCAGTGCCGTATCACACTGTACAGTATGAGAGGCGGCTTTCTGTACGAAGAAATGGTTTAGTCATATTAAAATACACACAAAAGGAATTGATAAAAGGAATAACATTTTTTATTTTATAACAATCGTTTTATCAATGAACTTTATTTTCACATTAAATGGATTAATGTTTTTATTAATATGGTAAAATGGGTTATCAATCTGGCTAAAAGAATGAATCAATCCGTACATTTTTTCTTTGCACTTGCATTAAAATACAAACACTCATGATTTACACAAACTCATTCTGATGGAGTTTCATGAATGTGTGTGTGTTGATTAGATACGACAGACAGAATCAAATCAGCTGTGAATTCATTACATAAGACTGACACACACTTACAGTGAAGTTACACAAAGACCTGTGTGTGTGTGTGTGTGTGTGTGTGTGTGTGTGTGTGTGTGTCCTGCTCATGGACAGTGACACTGTGGCCTCGTTTCCACCAGATAATGAGATTAGTAAACCGCCATCAGCTCGCGCACAACTCACGCAAACGCTCCATTTAAAGCTCGTCCGATAGCAAGAACTTCCTTTGTGAACTTTTATTCCATTCATTCATCTGCTGCATTGCTATTGGCCCAGCTAATGCTTAGCCCCGCCCCCTCTCTCTCTCTCTCTTCAAAGCAAACATGAGCAGAGACAGAGCTAAGCTGCACTTTCAATCAGAGTGACTCCATCAGGCTCTCTGTAGGGCCGCGTCATGTGGCCAGTTAGCTGTAATTTGGTTGGTTGGTCAGTTATAGTGAAGAAGGGTCAGAGCTGAACTACTACAAGCGTCTCACAGGATCATCTGCAGCATGAAAACCTGAGACGTGAACAGATGGATTAGTGTGAAACTAGCAGAGCAACAGCACATGCAGTGACACAGACTTACACACTGCATCCTGTCTGCTCGCTCACACACACACACAAACACACACACACACACACACACACACACACACACACACACACTGCAGCAGTGGCTTTCCACTGAAGTGAATAACAGGAAAGTGGATGACATTGTTGAGAGGGCAGACGTCAGCGTGAGAGATATAGAGGGCAAAACGCTTCCTCACGGCTCACTTCAGGGAGCAGCGCTCGGGGACGACACACACACACACACACACACACACACACGCACACGCACAGGTATACCGAGAGCTGCTTACACCTCAGGTCTCTCCTGACAGTCATGTGTGGAAAAACACGTCTTCTGTACCGCGGGGAACGACACAACGGCAAACAACAGCTGATCACACGACAGAGTTTACTAACATAACCAGACTAAAGGAGCTCAGAGAACACAAACACTGCGCTGCGTTAGTCTGACTTGCTTAATTCAGAGTCAGTTTGGGTTAAAGTTACGTTATAGGGTTATATTTATGGTTAGTTTCGGTTGAGCTCTTTGAAGAGCACGAATGGTCCGTCCCGTCTCATCTGCTCGGTTTGAACAGAAAAATAATGCAGACACACACGACCGGCACGTCACACACACTGGAAACATGACGTCAGAATGATAGAGACGCTTAAACAACGTGTGTGTGTGTGCATAAGAAAATCATGCTAGAAAACAGTATCTCAGAGAATGTGTGTAAAGCAGAGATGAAGCTCTTCCTCAGGCCTCATTCAGTAAAAGCCCTCTTTCTCTCCAGGTATTTTTGTCTTGATCCAGATTAGCCAAAGCCGAGCCGCTCTCAGCGCCACTGACACACACAACACACACACACGACTCAAACTCAGTGTGAAACTCTGGACAAGCACACACACACACACACACACACACACAGATCTCATGACGAGACATGAACTTTCACATGCTGGAAAACAGATGAAAGACACACGACCCGTCAGACAGAACCCCGTGCGAATGTAATATGATATGAAATTAAAAGTTGTGCACAGAATCAGATTCAAATGCTGATATGAACTCATGACTGTTATTGTGACGTCTGTGTGAATCTGCTACACACCCAGAATACCCAGAAATAAAATGCACTTCTCAAAAATTTATATTATTTATAAAAACATTGTTTTTAAGCAATCACACGATCAAGAGTTTTTGTTCACCCACATTTTATTTTATAAAAACAGTGAAGCTCTGCATTTGACAAATTCTTACAAAAATTGTTATAAAATATTCTCATTTTCATTTGATTACATTTTAGAAAACTGTAAAAGTTTAATTAATTCATTTGATTAGACCTGCTTTTTGATTATTAAGCCATTAAAATGAAACCCAGATTAATAAAACAGAAAACAAGAATACAAAGGGAATTTGAGGAAAATATCACTGTATTTCGAAATATAACAATACTGAAGAAAAACAGCTCAGCTCAAATGTGTAGCAAACGTACAAAACGCCGTGGTGTCACAATACAGCGAACACACACGTGTGTGAGAGAGACAGGGGCTGCTGGGAATGATGACGATGACGTCATTTCCCCCCAGGAAGAACAGTTATTGCACATTCTCAGCTCGGCTCGTCCCTGTGCTGCGTTACTTCCTGTCTGTGCCGTTCAGATCCGCACAAACGAAACGTCAGTCTCACACACACACCTGTCAATCATCTGATGACAAACACACACACACTTCTAAAGAGGGTCTAGTTCACATCGACATCTACTGAGACACAAACCCAAAACTGCATGCTTGCAATAAAATATTTAAAACATCTAAAATAATTTGACTTTAAGGACATCCCTTAAGTAACACACACACACACTCTGGCTGAATCCGGTATTGAGGGTTACAAACGCAGAACAGTGGAGCCTCAGCCAAGGCCAGATAAACCACTAACCCTATATCAGCACCGCACACGCACACACACACGCACACACACACACACACACAGAGAGGAATGTTGTGAGACATGAGAAAACCATCGTCAGACCTTGTACTTGAGTCTTATCATGGACAGAAAGTCACACAGATGCTGCTGCGCCCTTGATTAACACACACACACACACACACACACACACACACACACACACATCAGAACAGCTCATTGATGAATGAGTACATGAATCAGCCACAGCTTCTCTGTTCAAACTGTATGTAGATTCAAGCGGAATCACAGTTAATATCAGTTAACATGAAACCTGCAGAACAACATTCATATGTAGAATTCACCCATAACGTTTCATGACGTTATTAACAAAAAATGTTTTGCATCTTCATTTCAAACTACCGTTTTAAACTACTTTACAGTTAAAATAATACAAGTTTTGATAAAAGTAAGTAAGGGATAATCCACGGCTATCTGCGGAGGCACAGAACCGCCCGACGTGAAGCGGAGTGCATTCAGATGGTTTGATGCACAGCTAACCGTGGATTATCATGTTTATACCATGATCATTTTATCAGTTACGGCTCGTTAGACCTAGTATTCTGCTCACTTTGAATCAGACAGAGATAAAGTAGTGCATAAGATACATTTATTTCAATGAATGAATCAGGGTTCAACAATAAGAACTGCCAGTGTAAACATCGCTCGGGACACGACACAACCGTCACTTGCCCGATCCTGTCAGCGCTGCATCACGAAAGTTCATCATTTGCACGTGTTTTTAAGCTTTGAAGAAGATGTGAAAGAACTCCATTCATAGTGTGAGGTTTTGAGCGCACACATCTGAAGATCAGAAAGCTGCTTCTCAGACAGAACACTATACTATGCAGTGCTATTTTACCTTTGAGTATTCATTTTCTCGACCTAAAAATTACTGTTAGACTTACCTGAAAAACATGAAAAGCAGTGTTTATTTTATTTGAATTATAAAATAACAAATAATCAATAACACAGACAGTTTATTTGTCTTTAACAATATTTGTAATTTATACGAGATCGGCTAGTAGTTTATGGTGTCACAACCTTATTTATTAAGGTTATAGTTCAAAAACAACAAAGACAATAACTAGGCCTATTTTATTTATTTATTACTTTTTTGTTGTGAGTGTGTGTGTGTGTGTGTGTATTTCAATGAAAACAGTGCACTAATAATAGAACAGTGATTAAACTGACCTGTGCATTAAACGATTTTATTACACCTTCCAGCCAAGTAGAATCAAGTATTCAGACAGACCATGGTATAAAACATTTTATAAAATGATAAACTTCACTTACATTATCCTGATAAATGATTGTGACTCGCCCTCATGTTGTTCCAAACCCGTAAGACTCGTTCATCTTCGAAATATAAATGAAGATATTTTAATGAAATCTGAGAGATTTCTGTCCCTCCATTGACAGCTTCGCAACTACCACTTTTCTCATAAAGAGATCGTAAAACTAAACCATATGAATCGAGAGGTTTAATTCAGTTTTCTGAAGAGACTCGATCACTTTATATGATGAACAGATTGAAGTTAGTCTTTTATTCACATATAAACATTCAAAAGCTCACACATCAGTTATGGTCAATGGAAATTCAAGCATGAGAACCAATGAGGTTCATTCTCGTGTTACGCGACACGTTTAAGCTTCACAAGAACCAATGAGGTTCATTCTCGTGTTACGCAGCACGTTTGAGCTTCACAAGAACCAATGAGGTTCATTCTCGTGTTACGCAGCACGTTTGAGCTTCACAAGAACCAATGAGGTTCATTCTCGTGTTACGCAGCACGTTTGAGCTTCATTAAGAACCAATGAGGTTCATTCTGGTGTTACGCAGCACGTTTGAGCTTCACAAGAACCAATGAGGTTCATTCTCGTGTTACGCAGCACGTTTGAGCTTCAGCAAGAACCAATGAGGTTCATTCTGGTGTTACGCATCACGTTTGAGCTTCAGCAAGAACCAATGAGGTTCATTCTGGTGTTACACATCACGTTTGAGCTTCAGCAAGAACCAATGAGGTTCATTCTGGTGTTACGCAGCACGTTTGAGCTTCAACAAGAACCAATGAGGTTAATGAGGTTCATTCTGGTGTTACGCGGCACGTTTGAGCTTCAGCAAGAACTAAGTTTGTTCTTGTGCGTCAAGCAAGCATGGTTGAGCTTCTGTTTATGATTCCTGGTCAATGTTTATATGCGAGTAAAAGCCTAAATTAAATCGGTTCATCATATAAAGCAACTGTGTCTCTTCACTGAATTGAAACTGAATTAAACTGCTTGATTCATATGGAATTGTTTTACGATCTCTTTATGAACTTTTTGAATTGACAAAGTAGTAGTTGCGTAGCTGTCAATGGAGGGAAACAAAGCTCTCGGATTTCATTAAAATACCTTAATTTGTGTTTCGAAGATGAATGAAAGTCTTACAGGTTTAGAACGTCATGAGGGCGAGTAAATGACTTTTTTTTTTTTCAATTTGTGGGTGAAGTAACCCTTTAAGCTGAGAAGCAACACAAGTAGCGACATCTTTTCTTCTGTGTTTTGACGTACAACAGAGTGCAACGGATTATTGAAAAGAAAACAGGGCGGGGCTTGGTTCTATCCATCGGTTGTTGATTGGATGTTGAGATATGGGCGTGGCACTCAAAAACTGAGGTGGATCTGAATGTTAGTCTGCAGTAGATTGCAGAGGGGCGGAGTTTAAGCGGATGAAATGATTGGAGAAGCCCTGCATACATCATCAGACAGAAGTCTGTTGTTTCATCTGACATTACCACATTCTGATTAAACATCACAAGGTCAAATTAAACAATGAAATGGATGCATGGATGAATCGTTCACGTTCTATAACATGCATTTAGAAAACAGATTACGTGAAAACAGGTTGAACATGCTCACTTTAAAGGTGCCGTAGAACGTGTTACAAAAGATGTAATATAAGTCTAAGGTGTCCCCTGAATGTGTCTGTGAGGTTTCAGCTCAAAATACCCCATCATTTTTTTTTTTTTTTTTTTNTTAAATCTCGTGCTCCCCGCCCCCAGAGCTCACGCTTGCCTTAAACAGCATAAACAAAGTTCACACAGCTAATATAACCCTCAAAATGGATCTTTACAAAGTGTTCGTCATGCAGCATGTCTAATCGCGTAAGTATGGTATTTATTTGGATGTTTACATTTGATTCTGAATGAGTTTGATGGTGCTCCGTGGCTAAAGCTGACATTACACACTGTTGGAGAGATTTATAAAGAATGAAGTTGTGTTTATGAATTATACAGACTGCAAGTGTTTAATAATGAAAATAGCGACGGCTCTTGTCTCCGTGAATACAGTAAGAAACGATGGTAACTTTAACCACATTTAACAGTACATTAGCAACATGCTAACGAAACATTTAGAAAGAATTTACAGACATCATTAATAATATCATGGATCATGTCAGTTATTATTGCTCCATCTGCCATTTTTCGCTGTTGTTATTGCTTGCTTACCTAGTCTGATGATTCAGCTGTGCAGATCCAGACATCCTGCCCTTGTGTAATGCCTTTCATAATGTGGGGAACATGAGCTGGCATATGCAAATATTGGGGGCGTACATATTAATGATCCCGACTGTTGCGTAACAGTCTGTGTTATGTTGAGATTCGCCTGTTCTTCAGAGGTCTTTTAAACAAATGAGATTTATATAAGAAGGAGGAAACAATGGAGTTTGAGACTCACTGTATGTCATTTCCATGTACTAAATTTAATTTTTGATTCTAGGGCACCTTTAATAAAGTGTAGCTACAAAATATAAATACAAAATGAATAAAGTAATAATATAATAAAGAGTTGAGTGTACTGTGCTTAACAGACTGAACAAAAGGTGATAATGATCGGTGATCCTGATACTGAAGAAATTAAAGCGAAAACTGTGAATATGAGTTAAAAACCCATCAGTCGATCTCTAATCAGATCAAACACCAGTTCAACACACTCGCCGAAACTCCTGCGTACTCTCTCTAGTGTGCATATCTAGTCATTTAGTCCAAGCTACTCCTCAGATTCTGGCAGATTCGCCACATTCTGCATTATCAAAAATTAACACGTACTACATGTCTAATCCCATGTCTTGTTTTTAAACCTGACACAAGCATGATATTCCTTGAAGTGCATGAATATGATCCTCATTACTGTATCAAATTATAATCATCTGATGCCACTGCTGTATTATAACAAACAAGTGCACTAAACATTCACTATGACTCTGGGAAATAATCAGAGACGCAAACTTCATCGAATATGAGAAAAATTCAGCTGTACAGAAGATAATAGTGTCATTATTCAGTTATTCAGATCTGATAAAAATAGTGTCTTTTGAACTAAACAAGGCCACGATGAAAGTGGCAAGAAACACAAACTCCATCAGAAGACAGACATGCAGACTGTGATTTATGATTCCAGGCTGACATCATTCCAGCTCCTTCTGCATCCCTATGTTTTTGTGAAGAAAGTAAGTTTGGGGAGACTAAAAGAGGGTTTCTGGGTGAACTATCCGTTCCCAGTGGATCTGACTTCAGGCACACTCACACACACACACACACACACACACTCTCACCTGGCGGACGCTGGGTCTGATGTGGCCCGGCTGCTGAGCGCAGTTCTGCGGCGGAGAGTGCGAGTCCTCCGACTCTTTCCCGCTGTGATAAACCACCCGATCGGAGATGTGGATGCTGGAGGCGCAGCCCATCATTCACGCGCGCGACGCTCCTCTCGTACTGCGCTAATAGGAAGGATTCTCTCTCAGATCATCAAGACGATCGGATCGATCAGATCTATCGATGATCAAATAGAAACTCTGCTCATGTTGCTCCTCACCCCTCTGCGCGTCACTCGCGCGCGTTACTCCTCATCCTCAGCGTCCGCGCATGAACTTCTCCTCTTTTCTGGCGGATTTCAGGCTCCGGCTCGATTCACGCGACGGTTTCGTCCATTTGTGCGGCGCGTTCGAGCGTTTATTCTCCTTCGACAGGCGGCAAACACACCCGACGGGTCCGCACGGCCTCTCTCGCAGCCGCAGTCATTGGGAACGAGCCGGCGTGTGGATTTCGCTCCCCATCAACAGGCTGAAATCTGCCGCGGAACGCGCGATCCGGCATTTATGACATCAAACGGGCCGTTAGATGAAACTCCAGAGCGGCGCGTCAACGCGGACCTCGCGGAACCTGACTTAAACAGCAGCTGTCAATCACGGGCCTACGATTCTGCCTCAGACGGACGAAAAAAAGGGACGCGCGGCTGCCAGAAGACGGAAAGAAAGGCGTTTGCGCGTCGCGAGTTTCATGACGAAGAATAACGCGCGTTGAGAACATCAGCGGCGCGAATGTGACAGCAGCAGATCCAATAAAAGCACGCGCACGGATTGACCTACAGCCTCGAATGACGTCAATGCAAATGAGCTGCGTCGAGCCAACGAACGGCGGCGTGCGCGCGGAGGGGAGGAGCTCGCGCGCGGAGGGAACTTCAAACGCGCGCCGCGGATGGAGTAAAAATGCAGTTTCTGAACTTGTCGTTTGTCCTTTGAGGAGAAAGACATATATATATATTTTTAATAAATTGCGTTACTTTATTAGCTAAGCATTTTCCAACAAATTGATCTTCCCATTTGCAATCATTATTTGGTGCAAAATCTCAAATGTAACAAATTAAAGTGTGGAATTAAATTAGTTGATAAGTGTAATTTATTCTGAAAACGTTTTATAAATGTGTACATTAAAAAAAGGAACGCCGAACATCTGCATATATTTAGTGAGTTTTCCTTCTTCATCTAGTTATGGTTCATTTGATCATCAGAGAGAAGCACAAACTAATTCAGCCACACTGATTTCCAAGTGTTTCTTTATTGGATTTAGTTTGACCTGACACAGAATCATGCGTTGATAAAGAGCAATCTCACCCAACAAGTTAAACTAGAGAATCACAGCACAAACACAACGCAAACGTTCTCTGAACGTTGCAAACACGTTGGATGTATAAGCGGAAGCGTAGCGTTCCTGACTCCTGCTATTGTGAATGACATCAGAGGCAGATGCTAAACAACACCTGAGTGAAGGGAAGAGTATATGCGCACTAAAATAATGCATATGCATATAGATATTTACATTTTCATGAAATTCTTACAAAATAACTGAAATATGGTTACAAAAATACCTGAGTTATAAATCAACACTTGTCACATCACATGTAGGGTAAAAAAAATCATTAAAATGCATTATATAAGAAGTCATTACAATTCAAAATAGGTTTTCTGTTTTTGGTAAATAGGAGGTAGAAACTCTTCCTCTGTGGTGGGGGGGGCTCTGCCTGCGTCACTGGAGTCATTCCTACAACAGCCGGCCAGAAATGCAGTTGATATTGAGATCACTGAGGTTTCTATTCTTCACGTTCATCTGTGGCATTTGCAAAAGCCCTGACATGCACAGCGCAATCAAAGCATGCAGACGGTGCTCGGATCTGAGCTCAATAAGAACTGCGAGTCTCTGGCAGGCTAGAGGAAGTAAGACTGCAGGGATCCGCGGCGGCGCACGTCCGTCGTCCAGCAGTGAAAGCCTCCGCCCAGGGAGTTGGCGTGGCGGATGTTGACTTTAATAGTGTTGATACCTGCGAGAGTCACAAACACACACAGGTGAAAGCTGCACCAGAGTCGAGGAAACACAGTACAGGTAACACGCGTTACATCAAAAAGTCATCTGATTACGTAACGGGTGCTATTTATAATACGTTACTTTATGTAATCAGATTACTTTTTTGATGTAACGTGTAAAGTAACGCATTAAACAGAGTTCTTACCGAGACTTTCAAACATTTTCTGTATGGTCATCTCATTAGCGTCCACCATCACACGTTTCTCATCCAGCATCAGGACGTTCATGGACAGCCATTTGGACGACATCCACAACGGATGATCTGAGAACAAACACGCATATTTTACACAAACATCATATTTGGACTATGAAATACAGATTGTATTAGAGAAGTGATCCTCTGACTCGGGGAAAGCACACCATTGTTTTCATTTTTATTCAAATTGTTCATTTCCATGTTGTAATTTGAATACCTGTCTAAAATTTGAATATATCTTTATGGATCTGTAAGATAAGATCAGTCGTGCGGCATTTATAAGAGTTTGTTTACAACCTCAAATATGTTCCTGAGAGCGACAAAACGACAGAATATGGCAGTGTTTGCCCTCAACGTCTATGAGCTTAATGTATAAAGAGTGTTTTTGACATATAGAACCATAAAGTGTTTCGTCAGGAACTTCATATGTAGAACCGTTTCCCATCATGGGCTCATTTTATGGATTTCTTTTTCATTAATTAATTTTAATAAATTTTTTTTAATTACATTTTATGAGTTAAGAAGCTTGTAAACATACTTTATCACTAGAAAAAAATTAAATAACCATGAAAACATGAAACTATCAAGACGTTTCTCCTTATATGGAATCTTTTTGGCATAAATAGTTCTTTAAATTGAGTCGAGAACCCTAGAGTTCAATACAGAACCGGAACCTTTCTAAGAGTGTAGAGTTTTGAGTGTCAAACAGACGAGATATGTTTAATAGATTAAATTGCTCCAAAATTCATAAATATAGGATTATTTATTGTATATTAGTGTTTAAACTGGATTGCAATATTGACAAATGTGTGTGTGTGTGTGTGTGTGTGTGTCAGCAGCGTGATTTATATGAACTACTGGGTTATTGGTATTAATCAGATCATGATATGGATCAAAATCTGGTTAAGTCACGGTGAAACGGAAGTAGCATTAGATATTTTCCTCTGTATTGTGACGAAAGATGCAGGCGGGGTTCTGTGCGTCAGCTGTTGATTGGATGTGGAGATGTGGGCGTGGCGGTGGATGAACGTGAGGTTTAAGAGCACTAAATGATTGGAGAATCTGGAGAACACGCTTACGACCCCAAACATTTTTAAAAAAGGAACATGGATGAATTGATCACAATGAGATCTATAACATGCATTTAGAAAATAGATGTTTGTGCTTAAAGAGACTTGATGATTGGGTGGTGCTCGAGTGCTGTGATGTGATGGAAGGCTGTACTTGTTCCTCATCCTCACAAACACATCAAACAAAGACACTCACTGTCTGGAATAAGAGGAGTCGGAGGGGTCACCACAGTCCAGCCGGCTTTCTTGAACATGTCGATCTGAAGGAGAGATTCATCATGAGAGTCGGTCTCAGAGCAGCGCTTCCTACAGATCAACACTAGGTGGCAGCACGGCTCCACACATCACATCCCGAGGAATCACGTGACTAACCTGCCGGCAGGGCCGATCGGGGTTGGACAGCACCAGTCCCGGCCCGATGATGTTGAAGGTGGCGTCGATGTGCATGGGGTTGGGATCTTTGAAGGAGATGATGTGAATCTTGTAGGTGGGGGAGAGGTGACGTCTCATCCACTCGATGCCCATGAAGTTTGTAACCTGTGTGTAAAAATGAGAAGAGTTGAAGAGTTCCCAAACAACTACAGCAGCTCGTGCTTCAGAAAGAAATGAGTTTGCTGCTTTACACTCTTAAAATAAAGGCTCTTTACTGACGGCTCCATGAAGAACCTTTAAGAGGCTTTTCATTCTTTCAGACGCCAAATATGATCATTCTCGCGTGAGGAAGGCATCTATCTTTTATAAACACCCAATTAATACACTGAAAAATTCATATTATGAATCCAAAATTAGTTACATTTCTAAGTTACATTATTACATTTTTTCTTTATTAATGCCATGTTAAAAGCATTATTTATTTATTTATTTTTATTTATTATTTATTGTCATTTTTTAATTTTTACTTATGTATATTAACCAAAATTAGCATTTTTTTTAATC
>RJVU01050255.1:1979147-2029461 GCA_003731715.1 Anabarilius grahami | reverse complement strand
TTGTTGGAAAACCCCCTTTTGGAACCTTTTTATTTGTAAGAGTGTAGGATGTAACGAGCGACAGGAGGTCACCTGACTCCTCTGTACAAAAATGTCAGTGCCGGCCCTGATGAAGTCTGCAGCGTCGAAACACGGCTCGAACTCTGTGGTGACGAACTTCCCCTGAGCCGCCAGCTTGTGTCTGTCCTCCACTGTGCGAATGGGGTAGTCCTGCACACACACACACACACACACACACACTGTGAAGGGCTGTTTGAGCAGTGACACACAGCATCTGTCCACACGCCTCTGATGGTCACCTGATCGTACAGCTCGTCACTCATGGTGGGTTTGGGTGCAGTGGTCCACTTGGCTCCCCGCCTGAAGTACTCCTTAATGAGGGGCCGATACGCGCGGTACTCGAAGAACCGGGCCCTCCAGGCCATCGGAGCCTCGATGATCTCGTTTCCCACCACGATCAGGATGTCTCTCGGCATGGCTGCGTACATGCCTGCGCAAACAGAGCCAGTCGGTCAGTGTTAGCACGACGTCAGAACCCTGTTCCTCATATATAAGTGCAGTCACCTGTGGAGTTGAAGTCAGGGGTTTTGTACTCTAATGACCAGTCGATCGGTTCCGGTCGTCTCACAGTAACACCCTCGTGCTGCAGAATATTGCACATTTCCTCGATTTCAGCAACTGCTTTCTTCACGTGGTCCTTCGGGAATGTCTGTCCGCCGTACTGCTGGTAGAAGGGCCAGTATTTCTCATAGGTGTTGGCCTGGACACACACACACACACACACACACACACACAGTACCAATAAACAGTCAGTTTTGAGGTGTCATTAGTGACCCTGGACCACATCATAAGTCACACGGGTATATTTATAGCAATATCCAACAATACACTGCATGAGTCAATATTATTTCTTTTTCTTTTATGTCAAACATCATTAGGATATTAAGTAAAGATCATGTTCCATGAAGATATTTTGTAAATTTCCTACCGTAAATATATCAAAAATGTATTTTTGTGAGTAATATCCATCGCTAAGGACTTCATTTAGACAAATTTAAAGGTGATTTTCTCAATATTTAGATTTTTTTGCACCCTCAGATTCCAGATTTTCAAATAGTTGTATCTCGGCCAAATATCTCAGTTTTAAAAAATTGACCCTTATGACTGGTTTCGTGGTCCAGGGTCACATTTACACTGTGTTCTGTTTATATTTATGTCCTGCTGTAATATCAGCAACAAAAGATGGCGCTTTAGACATTTAAATTTTTTTAAATTTACCATTTTACATGGTATTCATATAGTGCAATCCAATCGGCTACTTCCACCTGACCAAGATACCAGCACTTTTGATCAGTACAGTATATTTATTGTACAGTAAGTACATGTTCTGTCATGTCAACTGGACTTCATGTGCTGAAGCAGCTGCTGTATCAATGATGTGAACACGGAACCGACACAGGTGAGATTCGTACCTTGACCTCCACGGTGAACGGGGGCACGCAGGCGTTCTCGGCTCGCCCGACAATCACTTCCTCGAGCGGGTCCCACTCATTGTACGCGCACACGGGGCACTCCTCGGGCGCGTGATCAGTAACCGGCTCGTCCACCGTGAGCGGGAGCTGCGCTGCGGCGGAGCTCGAGGTGCTGCGGAACGCGCGCGACACCCATCCCGACACCGCGCGCCCCACCTGCGGAACACACAAGAACAGAACCTCAATAATCACCGGGATATATGCATGAATGAATCGATAACAGTCGCCTGACACGTGTCCTGTTGCTCAACGCGCGCGATAACCGGGTGTGATCTGCAGCTCTGAACTCATGGCACAGATGGACAGTTGCTCTGCTGAAGTTCCTAGAGTCAGAGAAGAGCAGAGGATCCTCCAGCTGTGCTGTCAATCATCCAGAACACATGATCTCTGAGCCGATGCAACATTTTCTAAGAATATGATTTAGACAGTAAATTATTATTATTATTATTGGTTGAGTGATTTAACTGACCATCACTTATATCGCGATTGTGCTTTTCATATTTATTGTTCTGGACCGTTATAAATGTGTTTTTTGTAAATGCAATACTTAAGAATGTCATCTTATGCTACTGTAAATATGTTCATAATCTATTAATATGTATATTTGTACTCAACCCAACGGTGTCTTCATACTTGTTCATGTTTTATTCTTTACCTTCATTATTAAGTGTCTTGCTGTTGTGTTGATATGTGTGCACTGGAAGATCCATTACCAAGAAAGCTCCTTGTGTGTGCACAGCATTTCTGATTCTGATTCTGATCGTGATCCGGTCCAGTTTCGGTCTCTATAATGACGCGCATAATCGTGCAATATTCACCATAGCGCCGATGAGATGTGCGGCTTCTGCTCCGCGGCTTCCTCCTCTCAGGCATCTGACCCGCAGCATGTTGTTCTGGTTCTGGTTCTGGACTGAAGCTCTCAGACATGCAGCACTTCTGATCCGGGAAAGTGATAGAGACGCAGCGGGGACGCGCTTTTATAGTGCGCGCGGCAGATGGCAAGGGTCGCCGAGTGAGATTCTTGTAGCAACGTGACATGTGAGAAACTGCAGCAGCAGAAGATCCTGACAGCAGCACATTCTTATCGCGTCTGAAATGGATAAAAGTGACGCTCGAGCCACGAACGCCGTGATTATATGAGCTACTGTAATTACTGTAATCAGCTGCTGTATAATAATAATAATAATAGTCTTTACTTTTATATAGCGCCTTTGAAGGTCTCCTCAAGATATCAAACTAAAAATAACAAAAAGAAACGAATGAAACACTCAAATAACCTTAAAACAGAAAACACAAACAAAAGAGTCAAGTGGCTTCAGGATTAGATGTAAACACACTTAAAGTGATGCAGCTCTGCCGAACCCGACTCCGAGACAGATTTGAAAGATCACGTGATGAGGAATATCGGATCAGATACTCTGACAGAGAGCCAGGGCAAGGATTCCGAGATCGAAGTGATCACGTGATCAAGCTGTGCTCAGGATTCTGGAAGCGGAATTTTGCACGTATTGAAAATGTATTTGTTTGGAATCTTCAGCAACTGAATAAAAACTACTGATGATCCTTCCAGACAGAGGTTAGAGCATAGGGATTCATCTTGCAAACTTTCTGAGGGGGAAAAAAATGTTTTAAAAGTATTCTGAACATATGTGTCACATGATGTTAAGCTCGTGATGTAACTTCAAAATTCTAAGTTCTTTTCCACACAGCTTGCAGAATCCGCCACCTGTCAGTCACAGATAGTCCCCGCCCACAACTCATGCCATTGGACTGGACGGGTCGCTCAAATAGTGAAATTGTTGTCGGGCCTTTTTTTCTTTTCGCGTAAATTAACTATTTTAACACTGAAAAAGTTACATAGTTTAGCTTTAAGTTGGGACAAGATGGAGAATGGCGGCTTTCATATGGATGCCGTTTAATTAAAGATGAATAAAATTCGACTGTCAGAAAAGCTGGACAAGCAGAAAGCTGACGTGGCAGAGAACAGGTGGAATATTATTTAACAAACACATTTAGTCATCGAGAGAAAAACAAGATAGAGAGAAGGCAACAGATCAATGGGATCAATGGATTTTCCCTAACATTTATTGTACAAAAGGAGGAAAAACTAGAGCATGGTTCTTCCACACTGAAAAGTGTGAGCGCACTGAGACACAAAAGTAATAACTGTATCTGAAATCTGTATTTTGTCATGTGGAGAACACTCCAGAAAGGAATAAATGCAAACCATTCAGTAGAGATCAAAAGTCCTTGGCTCATTGGGTGGAGGTGTGTATTGAACTGCACTCTGGACTAGCTTCAGTCTTCAGCACTGGGCAGAGTTCATCTTTGACCAATAATTGTTCTATTATTAGATGTAGAACTACTTTAAAGCCAAACTCGAGGAATCCACGTCCACCAGAGCTGTAAATCCTAGACATCGACAACAGGCATGAGTCCACTAGAGGAAGACTTTCTGAAGAGCCGACTGACATTTCTGCCAAACATCTACAAACATCTTTAACAGTGCTAACATACACTCTAAGACATCTTATGCTTATTTTTTCTACACAAGTCCTGGTTTGAGCTATTTGGGTAATTTTTGTGGGTTATTTTTCAAAAAACTTGTGCAGTTTTTGTGTCTCCCAGATCCTGGGTCGGACGTAACAACCAGTGTTTGGGTAGTTTTTGTGTCTCCCAGATCCTGGGTCGGACGTAACAACCAGTGTTTGGGTAGTTTTTGTGTCACCCAGCTCCTGGGTCGGACGTAACAACCAGTGTTTGGGTAGTTTTTGTGTCTCCCAGATCCTGGGTCGGACGTAACAACCAGTGTTTGGGTAGTTTTTTGTGTCTCCCAGATCCTGGGTCGGACGTAACAACCCAGTGTTTGGGTAGTTTTTTGTGTCACCCAGCTCCTGGGTCGGACGTAACAACCAGTGCTTGGGTAGTTTTTGTGTCTCCCAGATCCTGGGTCGGACGTAACAACCCAGTGTTTGGGTAGTTTTTTGTGTCTCCCAGATCCTGGGTCGGACGTAACAACCCAGTGTTTGGGTAGTTTTTTGTGTGACCCAGATCCTGGGTCGGACGTAACAACCCAGTGTTTGGGTAGTTTTTTGTGTCACCCAGATCCTGGGTCGGACGTAACAACCCAGTGTTTGGGTAGTTTTTTGTGTCTCCCAGATCCTGGGTCGGACGTAACAACCCAGTGTTTGGGTAGTTTTTTGTGTGACCCAGATCCTGGGTCGGACGTAACAACCCAGTGCTTGGGTAGTTTTTGTGTCACCCAGATGCTGGGTTGGACATAGTAACCCAGGGGTTGAGTTATTTATTGTGGGCTTTTTGTGCCCTCTTCAGGAGAGAGCAGTACTGGTCCGTCAAATTGGTGCATGTTTTTGGTAAAATACAAGTTTGTGTACGTTTTATTTTATCTAAAAATTAATTATTGTTTATCGTTTAATTTCAATATGTATTAAAAATGATATAAAATATGCAAATTATAAAATATGATCATAAAAAATTATAAAATTATCATGCAAACCAGTGGTTGTGTGGAGTATTTTAATAAAGTTTAAAGGATTTAAGTTAATCCATAAACAACAATTCATGTATGAAGTAAAAGAAATAAACAACTATTATAGTAAAAATGAATCAACCCATTATGCTGGGTTAAATAACCCAATTTGCTGGGTAACATTAACCCAACATGTGTTCTGTCCTATATTTTCATAGCCCTTGGGTTAAAAAAACAACCCAAATTGGATTGTTTTTAACTCAGTGTTTTTTAGAGAGTACAAACATATCAGATCATTGTTTTGAACAGTTCAGGCTTTCAGTTCAGATCAACCTTCATTAAATAGTTTAAATTGTGTTTCCAATAATACGACTGCTGGTCATTGTGACACAAACACTCCAGAAGTAGGTCACCCAGATATGCTCGACTGAATCAGTATTCATCTTCTTGAAATATTGAACTGTTCCAATTCTACTACATTACTTGCGTAATCCAGAGGGAAGATGTGACTGTTTGGCTGTTTGGTTGCACCAGCAGGTTTCCCTCTAACATATGAGTAGCAAAGGGAATCACGCGTGATGTGTTTGAGATGCTTCACTGTTAAATGTGTTTGATAACTCAAGAGATCGAGGTCAGCCATTTTCTTACATAAACAAAAGAGTGCAGCAGGACGTTATCAGTTCGTGGCTCCTTCCTTCTCTCTGCTATCACTGTAACCTTGAGAAGTTCACATCCAGTCCTTTCCACCGCCGTGCTTCAAACGCACCATTGGCCCACAGGACTCATTACTGCAGTGCATGCTGGGAATCAGGACTCTGTAAATATGTCTTTCCACTCATTCAGCCATCTGCTGTGAGCGAGATGTCACAATTATTTGCTCAATGTTTTGATAGCCAGAGGTCGCTGAGTTTGATTGATCAGCTGGAGTAAAACAGCTGCTATCAGGAGCGGCTCGAAGAACTGATAGCGACGCTGGTCTCGACACGTTCAGAACGCTCTGGAAATGATGCAACAGTTCTGTGAACCCAGCGCAGGTCTGGCACTGAACCAGCTCTCACAATCTGCCCCCATAAAACCAAACCAAGAGTGTGTGTCATCATCGAATATCTGCTTCAGTTCAGACGCTTTCCTTCTAACGAATCCAGACACTGTTCAGCCATTTTGATGTGGATTGAGCAGGAGCATTCAGACATTGTGAAATCACTTTGCAAATCACAAAAGGAACCGAAACTGGAACCAGAGCTGTACTCCATAAACTTATTTAAATTTGGAAAAAAGTTATTTTTCCTAAGTTTACTAATGATGCTACATTTCTGATTCCCATCCTCACACACTCAGCTGAGCTGAAGGAAACTTTAAACCGTGTTCATAATCGCGTCTCGCTCCGCCTTCAGCAGAAACACTTCATTCTTCAGCTCAAACTGACTGAGTTTGTGAAACTCTCGCATCTCCACATCAAACATGTTCCTTCTCTCAGTCCTCCTGGGTGGACTGATCATCTGTCCTCTGATTCTCAGGCTGTTTTTCCCGTATTTCTGGACAGACTTTGTTTATCACACAGAGCTGTTGCGGATTTTACTCAAATTCGTTTCCCGCAGAAGAAGGCGACCTCTGTTTCTCGCTCTGGACAGATTTTTAGAGCAGGTCGAAACGCGGCCGAACAAGACGTTCATTGTTTTCGAGAACGAAAGATACTCGTTTAAAGACGCGGACAGAGAGAGCAACAGAATAGCGAACGCGTTACGGGCCGCGTCGGTTCTGACACCGGGAGACACGGTGGTTCTGTTCATGCTGAACGAGCCCGCGTTCATCTTCTGCTGGCTCGCGCTGGCCAAACTCGGCTGCGCATGCGCGCTCCTCAACAGCAGCATCCGCGCGAGGAGTTTGATCACGAGCTTCAGCTGCTGCCGCGACGCCAAAGTCCTGATCGCGTCAGAAGGTGAGAAACAAACAGTGCAGCATGTGGGGAAACACTCTTATAGGAAATAATTTTCACTTTGAAAACAGCTTGGGTTAGAATAATAAGTATTACTTTAAAGGATTAGTTCACTTTTAAATAAACTTTTCCTGATCATTTACTCTCCTCCATGTCATCCAAGATGTTCATGTCTTTCTTTCTTCAGTCGAAAAGAAATTAAAGTTTTTGATGAAAACTCTCCTTATAGTGGACTTCAATGGGCACCAAACAGTTGAAGGTCAAAATTAGTTTCACTGCAGCTTCAAATTGTTCAACACGATCCCAGAATAAGGGTCTTATCTAGTGAAACCATCACTCATTTTCTGAAAAAAATTGAAAATTATATAAGTTTTAACCATAAATGCTCATCTTGAACTAGCTCTCTTCTTCTTCTCTATTAGAATTCCTGCTGTGTAGACGCTGTTAAGTGTATTACTGCCCTCCACAGGTCAAAGTTTGAACTAATTTTTATATGCAATATGCTAGTATATAACAATTAGTTCAAACTTTGACCTGTGGAGGGCAGTAATACACTTAGCAGCGTCTACACTGCCGGAATTCTAAAAAAGTGGACTAATCCTTTAAAGGAATAAAGGCTGAACATTCTGAAATTAAACCGTTAGATTAGGAGCAATAGAATCCAGCGGTTCTCTCAAAGTTATGAACAATCGTTGTTTCAGTAACGTTAATAGAATGTTCATTCAATGTTATTTGGTCTTTAATGTTCTCAAAACGTTAGCACAAAAACATTATTTATACATTACATCATGCAACATTTTTTTCGGAAAAGTTTTATTTTGATGTTCGTCTAACATTTTTAAAATGTTCCTACTTGTTTCAGAACGTTCAGAGAACAATCAAAAGTAACGTAAAATGGAATTGGAGTTTCTTTAACATTAATATAACCAAGAAAAATGTTTTAAATAATTGTAAAAACTGGACATTCTGAACATTTTCATAACTTACGGTATGTTTACACACAACTATGTACTAAAAACAGAAACGTTTTTGTTTTGCGCAAAAGTTGTGCATACAGACATTGTCAAAACGGTCCCGTTCACACAGATCCACGAAAACGGCAAAAAATGCTGTATTATTCATGCCAGGCCAGTAGATGGCGATGTCACTTTGTAAAGAAACACTACGTCACGTAACATGCATGCACATGGCGTTACAGTTTTCACAAATTCACGTTTTTGTAGTTTACACGAAGATGATAACAATATTGTTTTCAAAAATTCCATTTCAAAAGTTTTCAGGCCTCCAAAATGCTGTTGTGTAAATGAACAGCCAAAACGCATAAAAAGTTTTTTGTTTTTAGTTGAAAATGCTGTTGTGTAAACAGCCCCTTAGGGAGAACGTTAGAAAAACGTTTTTATATTATATAGTTTTGTTAAGCTGGGAATTCTTAGCTATAATACACTCACCTAAAGGATTATTAGGAACACCATACTAATACTGTGTTTGACCCCCTTTCGCCTTCAGAACTGCCTTAATTCTACGTGGCATTGATTCAACAAGGTGCTGAAAGCATTCTTTAGAAATGTTGGCCCATATTGATAGGATAGCATCTTGCAGTTGATGGAGATTTGTGGGATGCACATCCAGGGCACGAAGCTCCCGTTCCACCACATCCCAAAGATGCTCTATTGGGTTGAGATCTGGTGACTGTGGGGGCCATTTTAGTACAGTGAACTCATTGTCATGTTCAAGAAACCAATTTGAAATGATTCG
Source organism: Anabarilius grahami (assembly GCA_003731715.1). Lineage (NCBI taxonomy): Eukaryota > Metazoa > Chordata > Actinopteri > Cypriniformes > Xenocyprididae > Anabarilius > Anabarilius grahami. The sequence continues at coordinate 2,020,748 of RJVU01050255.1, read as the reverse complement.
AGCTTTGTGACATGGTGCATTATCCTGCTGGAAGTAGCCATCAGAGGATGGGTACATGGTGGTCATAAAGGGATGGACATGGTCAGAAACAATGCTCAGGTAGGCCGTGGCATTTAAACGATGCCCAATTGGCACTAAGGGGCCTAAAGTGTGCCAAGAAAACATCCCCCACACCATTACACCACCACCACCAGCCTGCACAGTGGTAACAAGGCATGATGGATCCATGTTCTCATTCTGTTTACGCCAAATTCTGACTCTACCATCTGAATGTCTCAACAGAAATCGAGACTCATCAGACCAGGCAACATTTTTCCAGTCTTCAACTGTCCAATTTTGGTGAGCTCGTGCAAATTGTAGCCTCTTTTTCCTATTTGTAGTGGAGATGAGTGGTACCCGGTGGGGTCTTCTGCTGTTGTAGCCCATCCGCCTCAAGGTTGTGCGTGTTGTGGCTTCACAAATGCTTTGCTGCATACCTCGGTTGTAACGAGTGGTTATTTCAGTCAAAGTTGCTCTTCTATCAGCTTGAATCAGTCGGCCCATTCTCCTCTGACCTCTAGCATCAACAAGGCATTTTCGCCCACAGGACTGCCGCATACTGGATGTTTTTCCCTTTTCACACCATTCTTTGTAAACCCTAGAAATGGTTGTGCGTGAAAATCCCAGTAACTGAGCAGATTGTGAAATACTCAGACCGGCCCGTCTGGCACCAACAACCATGCCACGCTCAAAATTGCTTAAATCACCTTTCTTTCCCATTCTGACATTCAGTTTGGAGTTCAGGAGATTGTCTTGACCAGGATCACAGCCCTAAATGCATTGAAGCAACTGCCATGTGATTGGTTGATTAGATAATTGCATTAATGAGAAATTGAACAGGTGTTCCTAATAATCCTTTAGGTGAGTGTACGTATGCCATTGGGAAATAAAGACCACAAAACCAAGTTACTGCCAAAATAAATAATAAAAAAAGACATACAGTATCTGTTTAAATAGAAACTTTGACTTTATTTACCAAAGGGTGTGTAAATAAGAGCCGTCCTTGAATCCGGGTCCGCTCTGATGATGTGATTGTTGGGTTTGTTGTGGTCTCAGCGCTGCGGCGAGCCGTCGAGGAGGTGAGTGAAGATCTCCAGCAGGAGGACGTGAGCATCTTCATCATGGCTGAAGAGCTGGAATCATCACGCATGAGGAGTCTGACCAGAGCAGCGCAGGAGTCCTCTGACGCAGACGTTCCTCGAACGCTCAGAGCAAACGTGTCCTTCACGTCCCCTGCCGTCTACATATACACATCTGGAACCACAGGTGAATCCACCAGCCGTCTTACTGAACGAATGAACAGAAGGTGATGTCGGCACGGCCCTCAGTTTGTATCAGAGTCAGCTTCATACAGCACAGACTGATTCAGAGCAGCTTCACAGTAATAAACAGGAAAATAACAGAATCAATGATGCAAACTTCATCAAATATGAGAGAAATTCACATTCAGCTGTACAGAAGACAATAAGTCATAATTCCAATCGATTCTGTTCAATGTTACAAATATGAAACAAATTCAGAATAAAGCATTTGTTTTCACACTGAAGGAGTCAGGAGTATTTCATGTGTGATGTTATGAAGTGTAAGCAGAGGTTGTGAAGTGTTTAGTACGCCTGTGTTTGGCCGTAGGTGACGAGTGTGTGTGTGTGTGTGTGTGTTTCAGGTCTTCCTAAAGCAGCCGTGATCACTCAGACGCGTCTGCTGGCTGCTCTCGCTGTGCTGGCGTCGAATGGCGTAACAGACACCGATGTGATTTACGTAACTCTTCCTCTGTATCACACGGCCGGCTTCCTCGTGGGCTTCATGGGCTCCGTAGAGACAGGTGTGTGTTTGAGCACTTCATGACCTTCTGATCAGTGTGTAATTCCCTCGCTCTCACTGTAAAGCAGCAGAAAGGCTCAGATATTCCTCCTTAACCGGGTTAAAGGTCGAGTCACTCACAAACACACGCAGATCTCCTAATGCTATTATCGCCTCAGAGCTGATGTGGATCAGAATAATCTCAGTTTCTCTCATTTCAGGTTCAACTATAATATTACGCCGCAAGTTTTCCGCATCTCAGTTCTGGGACGAGTGTCGGACTCACGAGGTGACGGTGATTCAGTACATCGGAGAGGTTCTGCGCTATCTGTGCAACACACCGAAGGTACAGAGATCTCTGTCATCGACACACACCGGACAACACACACTTACAGCGGAGAAGTGCTTCAGTGTGATCATGTGACAGTGGTTTGAGGGAGTTTATAGAAGGATAAAGATGTCACGAAAGGGAAGTCTCTTTTCTTCTCTATTGTGTCGTATATCGAGTGAAACGCTTCTCAAACAAGAACAAATGTAGGGCGGGGCTTGATTTTGTCTGTGGGGAATTGATTGGATGGTTGTGGTTTGCTATTGGTGGATCTCATGTGAGTGACAGGTTGCCCCGCCCTCGTCATCAGAGAAGAGATGCTGCAAGAGGAAGATATTCTGATTCAAGATTAAGAGGAACATGAATTTAACACAATAATGATGTGCACCAATAAATCATTTATAATAAACACTGAAATATTTCATAAAGAACAAGAACTGTCCACTTTGATTTCGTACATTAGTTTATGTCAGCTGACTGAAACACTGAGAAGATTTAGAGTGCTGCCAGCTTGTGCGGTCAGTGAGGACGTGTGTGTGTGGGAGAGAGAGAGAGAGAGAGAGCGAGAAGTGCATGTGTGTGTGTTTTTGTGAAATATCAGGACACATGTGTATAATGACATGGGTATGACATAGGTATTACAAGAAGAGGTGATTTATGAGGACATTCCCCATGTCCCCACTTTTCAAAAGGCTTATAAATCACACAGAATGAGTTTTTGTGAGAAAGTAAAAGTGTGCACAGTTTCCTGTGATGGTTAGGTTTAGGGGTAGGGGTAGTGTAGGGGGAGAGAAAATACAGTTTGTACAGTATAAAAACCATTACGCCTATGGAATGACCCCACAATTCACAAAAACAAACATGTGAGAGTGTGTGTGTAAGAGTGTGTGTGTGAGAGTGTGTGTGTGTGAGTGTGTGTGTGTAAGAGTTTGTGTGTGAGAGTGTGTGTGTGTGAGAGTGTGAGTGTGTTTAGGGTGTGTGTGTGTGTATCGTACAGCTGTTACTCTCTGTAAACTGACTCCAGCACAGCTGGTTCTTGTAAATAGCTCTGATTCTCCGTGTGTCGTTCGCTCACTTCATGACAGTCACACTCTCGCTCGCCATCAAATGTCCGGTTTGGGTGTTTTATGTCCTGGCCGTTGAAGTTTTGGAGGCAAATGATGAAAATTCTTACTTTGGTCATTGAAACAGGATCCTGACGAGCACATGAGCTCATGTGACGCAGCTGTCGGCCAATCAGAGCGGCGGGCGAGGGCAGGGCGCTGATCTCGGAATAGCCGCTGGCCTTTACTGCAGTGAAAGCGATCTCCTGAACACATTACGACAGGGATCACGTTTTATTCCAGGCTTCACTCTGTACTGGACTGTAAATTCCAGCGAGAGTCTTTAAGTTTCCTCATGAGTGTGTGGAGGAATTACATCCCTCTGTAATCAGTGTTAATCAGTATGATCACGCAGCGTGATTTGTGTTGTGTTTTCAGAGCGAGAGAGATCGAGAGCACGGCGTGCGTCTGGCCATCGGGAACGGACTCCGGCCGGACGTATGGAGGGAATTCCTCCAGAGATTCGGTCACATTGATGTCAGAGAGTTTTACGCCTCCACGGAGGGAAACCTGGGATTCGTGAACTACGCTGGGAAGATCGGAGCCGTTGGACGGGTCAGCTGGCTGCACAAGGTAAGACTGTAGCGCTGGGATCACGTGACGCTCGCTGAGCCGGACTGAACCGGAAAGCGCTGAACTTCAGTTTTTCTCTCGTCACACAGAAACTGTTCCCTTACGCCCTCATTCAGTACGACACGGAGCGAGACGAGCCGGTCAGAAACCCCAGAGGCCTGTGTGTTGAGGTGCCTAAAGGTCAGAGGTCACTCACATACACGACACATGCTTGAACTCCCTCTAGAGTCCCATATAAACAATGTTGTTTGAAGCACTTTCAAAACTACAAAGTGCAGTACATATCAGTAAAAACAATTACATTGAAGTAAAAACAACTTATTCAAACACCAAAGAAAATAAATCAGGCTCAACACCGCTTCTGACATCATCACTCGAGTCAGCTGATTTCATCTTCAGAGGCAAACCATTCCTCGGATCTTCCACAGAAAAACCACTTCAGATGAGATCAGTTTTGATTATTTTTTAACGGTTAAGCCTTACTGACCAAATGAACAAATATGATGTTAATAAGATTTTAATAAGATCTGGAAGTTTCTTTAATCGGATCATATTCTTATATTTTCCTTTAAAATATGCTCCTCTTCGTTTAGAGTCAAAAGTGACCGAAGCCTTGAAAAATGTAACTTTTTTGTTTTTCAGGAAAACCAATGTAATATATTTTTGTTCAAAAATATTTTTTGATTATTATTTAAGATTTTGAGGGTATTTTATGATACTCTGCAATATTTATGCAATTTTTTCCCTAATGAAAATAACACACAATTTCTTTCTAATATATTTTTTATTTATTTTTCAATTAAAGCAGTATTCCATGTTAAATAGAGACAAGGCATTTAAAATTCAATTTTTTGAAGGTAGATTAGTGCCATCTGGTGGCAGTAAAAAAGAAAACTCATGTAATGCCATGATGTAACCACTGTATAGTTCTATTTAAAGTGGCTTATAAATTCTCTGGTGGTTTTTAGACATAAATAATTATTTTTATTAAGTTTTGGATTTATACTTAGACATTCTTAAAGACTTTTTTCAAGATTTTGTCAAGGGTTAGATTTTTGTTGTTGATTTGAAGTGTCAGTTTTTGCATTGATTTTACTAGTCAAACCTGAACACAGAGGCGGACTGTCACAGACACGTCAGGCTCCACCGTTCACCAATCACAGCGCACTCCATCACCAGAGTACTAATCACCGCCACCTGCACCTCATCATGAATCCAATCAACAGCACTACTTAGAGCACACACACACAGCACTCCACGTCCGGTCTCGTTTGCAGATACTCATGTTTATGCTTATCTCAAGGACTCCCCGCTCTCTACTTACCTGTCTCCAGCGTGTCTCCTTACCTCCGTGTGTTCAGTCTCCAGTGTGTGTGTGTGCACAATCCATCTCCAGCGATCTCCAGCTCCAGCGACTTCACAGATTCCTATATATCAAGATAAGAGGACAGTTACTATCTCTACTCATCTTCATCATCATCCTATTATTCATCACTGCACTTCCGTTGACTGCTCAATGCTCTACTGGTGTCAATAAACTAACTTTACCTGTTCACATCCTTGTCTGACTCCTGTGTACCGTAACACGGACATTCTATTACGCATAACATCAAAATTCAATAAAAATTTAACGAAAATGTCTATTTTGCAGACATTTTACAGTGTCCCCCCTTCATTGCTGTGCACTTTTTTCTGCACAGTGGCTGAATTATAGTTTGTAGCACCAGAATATTCTCTGAGTTTTCGTCTTTTTCATATTTTCCCATTCATTTCCCATGACTGTAATTTTTGACTGTGAAGGAACTAAGTGTGACTATTTATTTCGACCCTTTAACATATCCGAATCATGTCCATGTGTTCACATAGCTAATGCGACAAAAGTCACCAAGTGTCATCCCGTTCTGATGAAAATTTCAAAACGTAAAATTTTTCCATCATTTTTGACCAAAGAGGACAGTCTCTCAGAGTCAAGTCAGCTTTATTTCTATTGTTTCAAAGCAGCTTCGCAGTAATGGTATTATAACAGTGTGTGTTTGTGTGTTTCCAGGGCAGACGGGGCTGCTGGTGTCCAGGATCACCGGACTCGCTCCGTTCGTGGGTTATGCGCAAAACGAGGCACAAACAGAGAAGAAGAGGCTGCGTGACGTCTTCAAGAGCGGCGATCTCTATTTCAACAGCGGCGATCTGCTGAAGATCGATCACGACAACTTCATCTACTTCCAGGACCGAGTGGGAGACACGTTCAGGTGTTTTCAGCAGCTGTCAGACATCAGATTGTTGAAGTGAATCTGATTGGTGGAGCTGATGTGAATGTCCATCTGTGAGCAGGTGGAAGGGAGAGAACGTGGCCACCACCGAAGTCTCGGACATCATCGGCGCGCTGGAGTTCGTCCAGGAGGCCAACGTCTACGGAGTTCGAGTTCCAGGTTTGCTGAATCCACGTTTGCTGTGCATGTCGTTCTCAGGCGTGACGTCGCTGATGTTCGTCTGTGTGTTTGTGAAGGTCACGAGGGTCGGATCGGAATGGCAGCATTGAAACTGATGGAGGAAATGGAGTTCGATCGCAACGAAACGTTCAACCACGTCTGCAGGTTCCTGCCGGGATACGCACGACCTCGTTTCATACGGATTCAGGTCGAATTCTCCCCGTCAGATGATACAGCAGTATTCACTTCACTTAAATCATGTCAGAATTCAAGCTTGCAGTTGATTAAATAATATCTGTTCATGTTTTCTCTCCAGAGCTCGATGGACGTGACCGGCACCTTTAAACAGCTGAAGTTCAGGCTGGTGGAGGCCGGATTCAATCCCAGCATGACCTCGGATCCGCTGTACTTCCTGTGTGAGCGTGAGAGGACGTACGTCTCACTGACCCCATCCGTCTACCAGCAGATCGTATCTCACGCCATCAAACTCTGATTTCTAACTGTTATTGTTTAGGTGAACATTGCTCAAAAATATTTTATTGCAGTACTAAAGATAAGAAACACGTCTATGAATAAAATGACAGACTTTGTGCACTTCATGATCAAAAGCTGCTCTTTAAATTACAGTCAGATCATAACAGAGTTCTTTTACTGCTTTAGTTTAATGTCTGTTTTTTAAAATCTTGTCAGTCACATTTGACCTTTTCTACTGAACTGTTACGAAGATTGTCAAAAGACATTTCACTCTGACAGAATCTATGATCACTCTATGATTAATGAATTCCATATTAACTCCAGTGTTACACTCATTATTGTGTAAATAAAGGATATCTTGATGATGTGATGATTGATTATTAATCGCCTAACTGGAACATTTACTGAAATATGATATCTGTGATGTTCACAGGCACATAAATTCAACATTTATATCAAGCAGGGACACAAAATTAACTGAATGAATGTGTAAGAGTAAAGAAGTTATGAGTATTCACACAATATTCCCATATATGAATTCAGGTTGATTTTTGCCATGTTGGTGACAGTGTTCAGTTACTTTTAAAAATAATGCATTACAATATTGAGTTACTCCCTAAAAAAAGTAACTAATTGCATTACATAATTTTGAGGAATACTGAATGTTTTCGTGAAAGTGAGATGAGTAAATGTTCACATTGAGTCTAGAACTACAATAACATCATGTTCACACAGCGACACCTCTGAACTTTATTTCTCTCAACATGAGGACAGGAGAGCTTTCAGTCAATACATGTGGATAAAGTAACTTGCGTTACTTATTAGAAAAAGTAAATTGAAAAATGTGTTACTTTACTAGTTACTAATCTGATTGTAACGCGTTACTCCCAACACTGGAGGTGACTGAGCAAAAGACCTTCACCCCTATTTCAGAAATCAAAGTTGAGCTACTGGAATCGCGAGGACGCTCAATTGACCCTTCGCAAAGACCCGCCCCCCCCTTATTTACTGTTGCTTTGTCCGACAAGCCATGGCGCTTGTAAAACACATCGCTGAGCAAAGAGGACACTGACAACGCGTCGACAGACGAGACAGAGCAGGTTACTTATGATATTAAACAAAGTCCCAGCTTTCAAACTGTGTAGTTTTTTAAGAAATTCAAACAATAAAAACCATTTTGTGGCTCTTAAATGTGTCGTGACAGATCGCGCCTCAGCTCAAGCGTCTCGTGAACCGATCATCTCTTCCTACTAGTTAATTTATAGAATAAATAAACATGAACGAACATCAGAAGGAATGTTGTTTCAAACGCGGAAAGACGTAAATACACACCATTTTTCAACTTCAAGTCCACCGAGGTTAATCTACTAACTCCTGACTGCTTTGTCGGACAAAATGGCGGATTCGGCGTTATGATCGGTTAGATCGCTTGTCAATCAAACTCCCGGCGAAGGGTCAATTTCATGGTGACTTTAAGCACAAATAGTTTGTGGTTTCTATGATCAATGAATACCATATGACAGGTTTCCAAAACACTCATTACATGTTAGAAGGAGTTAATGATTGTGGGGAAGAGATTGGCTGTCAGTTACCGCCTTGCGCACTGATTGGCCAATCGAACATTTAAACTTTAGACCCATAAACCGCCCAAATCACTCCAACGGTCTCATCATGTTTTATTCGGTTCTCGTCGGTTTGGTTGTTTCTTTATTAGTTTATCTGTATTTTCGTTTCCCATATTTTATTCAGGATTTTATTTACGTACTCAAACTCCTTAATGTCGGGAGGCTGGTGAGGCAATTCGGCCGCAAAACTCCGTGTTACACGATCCTGGAGCGTTTCGAGGACGCCGTGAGGAAACACCCGGAGAAGCGCTTCATCGTGTTTGAGGGAGAGAGTTATTCTTACCGGGACGCGCACAGGATCAGTAACCGAGTGGCAAACGCGCTTCGGCAGCGCGCGCAGGTGCGTCCAGGTCAGATCGTCGCGCTCTTTCACGGGAACGCGCCCCTGTTCGTGTGGACGTGGCTCGCGCTCGCCAAACTGGGCTGCACGGTCGCGCTCCTGAACACGAACATCAGGAGCAGATCCCTGCTGCACTGCCTGACCTGCTGCTGCGCCACAGTCCTCCTCACTGATGCAGGTGATGAAGAGCAGTCCAATCTAACCAGAACTGACCTCATCCATCCATCTGTCTGTCTGTCTATCTATCTGTCTATCTATCTATCTATCTATCTATCTATCTATCTATCTATCTATCTATCTATCTATCTGTCTGTCTGTCTGTCTGTCTGTCTATCTATCTATCTATCTACCTGTCTGTCTATCTATCTATCTATCTGTCTGTCTATCTATCTGTCTGTCTATCTATCTCCTCTATCTGTCTATCTATCTGTCTGTCTGTCTATCTACCTGTCTGTCTGTCTATCTATCTCCTCTATCTGTCTATCTATCTGTCTGTCTGTCTATTTATCTATCTGTCTGTCTATCTGTCTGTCTATTTATCTATCTATCTGTCTGTCTGTCTGTCTGTCTATTTATCTATCTGTCTGTCTGTCTGTCTGTCTATCTATCTATCTACTCTATCTATCTATCTACCTGTCTGTCTGTCTATCTATCTACTCTATCTGTCTATTTATCTATCTGTCTGTCTATTTATCTATCTGTCTGTCTGTCTGTCTATTTATCTATCTGTCTGTCTGTCTATCTGTCTGTCTATTTATCTATCTATCTGTCTGTCTGTCTATTTATCTATCTGTCTGTCTGTCTATCTGTCTGTCTGTCTATCTATCTATCTGTCTGTCTATCTATCTATCTGTCTATCTATCTACCTGTCTGTCTGTCTGTCTATCTACTCTATCTGTCTATCTGTCTATTTATCTATCTATCTGTCTGTCTATCTATCTATCTACTCTATCTATCTGTCTGTCTGTCTATCTGTCTGTCTGTCTATCTATCTATCTGTCTGTCTATCTGTCTCTATCTGTCTGTCTGTCTATCTATCTATCTGTCTGTCTATCTGTCTGTCTATCTATCTATCTGTCTATCTATCTACCTGTCTGTCTGTCTGTCTGTCTATCTACTCTATCTGTCTATCTGTCTATTTATCTATCTATCTGTCTGTCTATCTATCTGTCTACTCTATCTATCTGTCTATCTATCTATCTACCTGTCTGTCTGTCTATCTATCTATGAAGTGAAGTTAGTACTGGATCTTACGAATAACATTCAGGATTGAGTTCTGTTCAAATTCTGTTTTGCATCATATTGTCAGGTGTAAATTAATGTAGTTCAGTATGATTTATGAGTTTTTGAAGTACTGTCAGATGGAAATGCCAGTGCATTGATCCTAAACCCAGATAGCACAGGTACGTCTGCAAGACGTCTGTTAAAGATCACTTCATCTGCCGTTTACAAACATCTGATAGACGTCTTTAAGATGTCAGTTTTACATACATTCTAAATCATAAACATCTTAAAGACATCTTCTAAACGTCTATTTGACATCTGATAGGAAACGTCCTATAGACGTATTGCAGATGAGCAAACACTCTAAAAAAATACGTTTTCCAGACGTAAACACACACATCAAATAGACGTCTCAGAGATATGTGTGCTATCAGGGAAAGCATTAAACATCAAGATGTTTTTCTGCAGATTTGGCGGCGGCGGCTGCTGAAGTTCTGCCGTCTCTCCGTGAGCAGGACGTGTCTGTGTTTGTCCTGTCAGACGCCCGTGAGACGGACGGCATCGTGAATCTGTCTGCAGAAGTAAGCGCCGCGTCTGAAGAGTCTCCGCCCCTCAGTCTGAGACATGACATCAGCATTAAGAGCCCCGCCCTCTACATCTACACCTCCGGCACCACAGGTGAAGCTCCCGCGCTCTCGGCCCCGTGTCTGTGTCTGCGGCGCTCGCTCACATTCGTCTGTGTGTCGCAGGTCTTCCGAAAGCTGCGGTGATCAGCCACGAGAGAGTATGGATGATGTCGTTTATGCAGCACCTGATCGGCGTGACCTCCAGCGACATCATCTACGTCTACCTGCCTCTGTACCACAGCGCCGGCTTCCTCGTCGGCCTCACAGGGGCCATAGAGCGCGGTAAAGTCACGAGTTTCATGTTCTGAGTCACTGACTTCCTGAAGAGTCAATCTGTAATTAAAATTTCCTGATAATTTACTCTCCTCCATGTCATCCAAGATGTTCATGTCTTTCTTTCTTCAGTGGAAAAGAAATGAAGGTTTTTGAGGAAAACATTCCAGGATTTTTCTCCATATAGTGGACTTCACTGGGGTTCAACGGGTTGAAGGTCCAAATGTCAGTTTCAGTGCAGCTTCAAAGAGCTCTACATGATCCCAGACGAGGAATAAGAGTCTCATCTAGAGAAACCATCGACCATTTTCTAAAAAAAATAAACATTATATACTTTTTAACCACAAATGCTCGTCTTGCACTGCTCTGAGATGCTCCACGCATGACGTAATCATGTTGGAAAGGTCACGCGTGAACCTGTGAAGGGGTTCTACGGGTTGGAGCCGCTCATGCGTCTGTCTGTGTTTTCAGGGATCACGGTGGTGCTGAGGAGGAAGTTTTCAGCTTCCCGGTTTTGGGATGACTGTCGGGAACACAAGGTGACGGTCATCCAGTACATCGGAGAGGTCATGCGGTACCTGTGCAACACACCCCAGGTAAAGAATGTTCCCATGAGCCCCTTAAATCAGCTCGATACATTTGTGTTCTGAAGTAGACGTGCCGATATTCGGTAATGCGATATATTACGATAATGAATATGCACGATAATGTTATTGTGGGCACTTCAAAATATCGTAAATTATAATTTATTACCAATTAATAAATTTTTTATAATGCATTTAAGAATACTTTCCCCATCAACCGTATAAAATGCACAACACCGCTGTCTGCTGCATCAAAGAGATGTAAACAAGCCCAATGTGCACGAGAAGCACATGACGGAACGAGTGAAAGAAACGCGCTGAATGAAAGTGCACGTTCACTCTCTGACAGCAGAAATGCAGCGGTTACCCCGGAAAACCCACAAACAAAGCAGCTGCGCTAATGAAGTTTTTAAAATGCTTCAAACGGCCATTCATTATTTTTGTAATCTCAATGTTGTTCATCTCAGCACCAAATACTTAATACTTTAAGACTTAATACGCTATTTATTTTCAAACTTAAACATTTTTATATTTTAATCTGGACTACAACATGATTGGAAATGTTCTGATTATTTGTTATTGTTCAGTAAAACTCTGAGACATACGGCTTCATTAGTGAACATGTTAATTCATTATTACCAAACTGACAATGAAAAATACTTATAAAGCATTAATTATTCTTAGTTAATTTTTATTTCTTAGTTACTGTTTAATAACATTACTAAAATCAAAATAACTTATTTAATGGACCTGAGATAAAACTAACAATGATTAGTTGTGTTTCTTAACAAAGAAATAATACTTTCTGTAACAAATGTAGCTATTGCTCAATCTTAGTTAATGCATTAAATAATGAGATCTTATTGTGAAGTGTTTCCTGTTGTTCTTTATATTCTTTTGCCCTTTAATCTGTTTGAAAATTTTACTTTATATATTTTTGATTTATTGTATTATTGTATTTAAACATTCAGAGTTATTTTTGTTATTACAAAAAGAGTTCTTAAACCTGTTATACTATGACAACACTTATTTTTGCAACTTATTTCAATATCGTGATAATACCGTATAACGTGATAAAAGCTTCAGCAATTAATCGCAACATGAAAATTTGATTCCGTCACATGGCTATTCTGAAGATGAACCAAAGTCTTATGGGTTTGGAAGGACATGAGGGAGAGTAAATTATTTTTATTTTTGATTGAACTATCCCTGATGGAGTGACTCTGGATGTGTGTGAGCGTCTGCTGTGTCTGTAGAGGGACGGCGAGCGCGATCACAGCGTGCGTCTGGCGCTGGGGAATGGGATCAGAGCCGACACCTGGGAGGAATTCCTGCGGCGCTTCGGAAACGTGCGCATCTGCGAGGGCTACGGAGCGACTGAGGGAAACGTCGGATTCATCAATTATACTGGGAAAATCGGTTCCATCGGGAGAGTGACTGCGGTCCACAAGGTCCCATAATACACTAAACATGACGTGAAATCTGAGGTTATTCTGCGTGTGTGTGTGTGTGTGTGTGTGATGATGAACTCGTGTGTGTTTGTGTGCAGATGCTCATCCGTTATGCCTTCATTAAGTTTGATCCGGAGACGGAGGAGCCGGTGCGGGACGCTGCCGGACACTGTGTCGAAGTCGCTCCAGGTAAAACTGTTTAATATAGAGCTTGATCTGCTGGGACGGATCATTTCATACGGATTCTTCATGGTGTTCGGCTCTGGAACACTTCTGGAGGAAAAGGAGGAAGTCACATCATAATTAAAGTAGCCAAATGACAACCAGCTCCACCTCTCTGGATGTAATGGGCGGAGCTTAACCTAATTAGGGATAGGGTGTGGCTGAACCTTCAAGCTCCACCCACTGACTCTGCAGTGAGCAGCCTCTCTAATAATTAGCTGTATTGAAATAAATTGTGTGTGTGTGTGTGTGTGTTTACTGTACAGGTGAAACTGGGCTGCTGGTGGCAAAGATCAGTAAAATCACTCCGTTTAATGGCTATGCTAAAAACCCTGCGCAAACAGAGAAGAAGAAGCTGAGGGACGTCTTTAAGAAAGGAGATCTGTACTTCAACACTGGAGATCTCATCCTCGCCGACCGCGACGGCTTCTTGTACTTCCAGGATCGGATTGGAGACACGTTCCGGTGAGACGCGTCCAGCGCAGCGGATTCGTGACTGAAGGACGCGCGTGAACGCTAGTAATTCATGTGCTTCTGCTGATTTAGGTGGAAAGGAGAAAATGTGGCAACGACTGAGGTGTCTGAAATTCTGGTCATGCTGGATTTCATTGAAGCCGCAAACGTCTACGGTGTTAGAGTTCCAGGTAAGGAGTGAAACGAGCAGCTTGTGTTGGGTTGAGAGGTCAGCGTCAGATGTTTTTATCTCAGGTCACGAGGGGCGTGTTGGAATGGCGGCTCTCAAGCTCACAGACGGGATGGAGTTTGATGCTTCTGCCACATGCGATCACACGAAGAACCTCCTGCCGGCGTACGCCAGACCGCGCTTCATCAGGATACAGGTAATGCCTCGTTTTTACCTCCAGCTTTTATAAACATTGATCAGCGAACATAAACGGAAGCTCAACCATACACACGAGAATGAAGCTCATTGGTTGTTGCTGACGATCAGATATGCCATGTGACGCGCGAGAATGAAGCTCATTGGTTCTCACTATATATGTTCGCTGATCAATGTTTATGTCAATAAAAGCACACATTAAATCTGAAGTGATCGAGTCTCTTCAGAAGATTTAGATTAAACCGCTCCACTCATATGGATTTATTTTAATCTTTATGAATGTTTTGGGTGAACTCTCCCTTTAACAAATTCTTCAGGACTCAGTTCAGTTGTGATAAGGAACTGAATTGTTGTTGAGGAAGCAGTCGGTGATATTATATATTAAACAAATTCAGTATTAAACAGATCTTGAAAATCCTTCAGTTTCAGTATTTTTTATTTTTCTTTTGGCTGTAAATAAACATTACTATGGAAGCTTGTTTCTGCCACAGAATAGAAAATAACAACATAACTGCAGCTTTTTTTCTTGTAATTGCAAGTTTATTTCTCAGAATTTGGACTTTATAACTCTCAATTCTGAGATAAAAGTCGCAGCTCATGTTTGGTTCCGCTGTGGAAACGAGTGTCCGTTCTCAGCGCGTCTGACGGTCGTTTCCTCCTCAGAACCAGCTGGACATGACGGGAACCTTCAAACAGGTCAAAGGTCAGCTGGTGCAGGACGGATTCGACCCAAACGTCGTCCGCGATAAACTCTTCTTCCTGGACGACTCCAAGCAAACGCTCGTGTCCATGACGGAGGAGATGTTCAGCTCCATCAGTGAAGGACACTTGAGACTGTGACAAACACTCGATTTATTCAGAAACCATGATCTGATGATTTCAATCCATCATCTGTGACTCAAAGGAATATTACTGAAACCTAATACTAGGTCGAAAATATTTTGTATAAATAAATAAATGGTACAGTAAAAGTAATAATTTTTAGACAATAAATGAATGAATGTATTATAAATAATCATAATTTGTCACATCAGAGATTCCCAAACAGTATTTTAATAATTTAACAACACACTCACATGATGTCGGTCACATGACTATGGAAGCCTGTTTCTGCCACGGAATAAAAAATAAAAAAGGGAATTGCGACTTTTAGCTCACAATTGCAACAAAAGTCTGAATTGTGAGATTAAATGTCGCAATTCCCTTTTTTATTTTATATTCCGTGGCAGAAACAGGCTTCCACAGATGACACGCATGTTTTTTTATCTTTTTATTTTAAAATGATTTAATTTTTATTATTTAAAAGGTGTGTTCACGCCATGTCATAATTACCAAAAGTACGAGATTACGACTTGAAGAAAGCATTTACATCCTTGTAGAACTCGTAAACTGGGAATTTTCTGCACTCCCACTTGTGTCATGTGACCACTGCAGATTCATTTTGGTGTTGATAGTGTTGCCATAGAAAAGCATAATTCTGAGTCTGAGGATGTGAACGCAGATTAATTATTAGCTTTACATCGACTCACAAACTCCAGTTTGAGAAACACTGAAAACGAATCCATTTCTGTCCGTTTTTAGGATGATGACAAACAGAAATTCAGTCAGTGTGTCCAAACTTTAGCATTAAATACGTGTGTTTTCAAGTAAATGTTTTTATTAATCAATACTGAGAGACATTGATCATATGATGCTTTCTGTAATAATAAAGGAACAGAACGAATGTGTTTTCATGTCGGGTATATTGTGATGTTCACTGACCTGCCTGTGTGAAAACATCCCTGACGCTCCTGTGAGTCCTGTGCTGTGTGTGTGTGTGTGAGAGTGTGTGTGTGTGTGTGTGTGTGTGTGTTATTTGGAGTGCAGTGGGCTGGTCTCTGCGAGAGGGAGGCAGTTTAAGCAGCTGGCGCGGCTGGTGACCAGCCCTCTCTTGAAGGGGTGGTAGAGCTGCTGCATGCCGCACTGAGCCCAGACCTGCGACAGGCTCGGCACGCTGTGGAACTTCAGCAGACGCTTCTGTGCTCTCGGCTGCGGCTGCGCCAGCTGCTCTGGGATCTGCTCCAGCGGGAGCGAGCGCTCGGGTCTGGTGGGCGGCAGCTCGGCGCTGCAGCTCATGGAGCGGATGGCCCGTCTCTGGCCCTGACGCACCAGACGCCCGTCTATCATGGGCTCCAGACGCATCCGGCTCAGCTCCGAGTGGATGGTCAGCGGCGCCTCCTCCTGGTCCTCCTCGCAGCTGTCGGGGTCAGAGATCAGGCTGGGCTGGCGGGAGAGAGCGCAGGCCTGCAGAACCTCGTGGGACGCCTGCTGGATGAGGCTCCAGTCCCTCTCGATGTCCTGCGCGCTGGTGAACTGCGACGTCACGGCGAAGCGGATGATGAGTTTGTTCCCGATGGCGGCTGGAATCAGAAACATGTGGCCGGATTTAGTCAGTTTCCTCAGTAACTCCTGCGTCGCTCCGTTTCCAGCCTGCGAACAGAAGAAACGTGCTCATGTGACCACAGGATAACAGATAATGTTCTAATAAATAAGTTCTAAGTCTTGTTTTCCAGCACAAATATCTAAACATTCCTAAATCAGGACACATTGACTGGAGAAGCAAAATGACACATGATAAAAAGTCTGAGAAATGCATCAAAAAAAAGTGATAAAAATATATCTGCATTGAGGAAAATAAATATTTCACTTTGAAATAAAGTCACTTAATTTCGTGCAAGATTATTTCTCTTCTCCAGTAAATGTTTCTTGATATAAGAATGTTTGTGCTGGAAAACAAGACAGAAATACTGAGGAAGATCATAGGAAGAGCATATGAATATGGCGTCATTGAGAAACGTCATCACCGTCTCATACACCACAGTAGTTCTCATAAGACACCTGATCTATAATCAATAAACACCATGATTATCGTGTTATTCTCATGTGATTTGAGCTCTGATTGTTTCACACAGATGTGGCGAAGCGTCTGTCTCTCACTCGTAGGCAGAAGACGACCAGGCCGAGGTGCCGCTGCGCCGGGATCTGGAAGTTTGTGTCGTTTCTGACCAGAGACTCGAACAGCTTCGCCATCTCCACGCTCTGACATCACAGGAAACACATCATCACAGACAGGAAATGTTGGCTTCATTGTAAGCTGTTGATAAAATCCGACCGAACATCAACGGACGTGTTGAACTCATGCAACTATCGTAGCGTCTCACGTGTCGAATATGAGCCTGCAGGTTCTTCAGACCGAAGGAGCGCATCACAAACCACAGCTTCAGAGAGCGGAAGCGGCGGCTCAGAGAGATCTGCCAGTGCTGAAACGACAGATGAGCGTTAATTAACATCACGCAGATTAACACAGCGTAACGAGAGTGATGCGAGCGCACCATGAAGTCGGTGGTGTCGGAGTTATCGTGTCTCAGGTACAGCGGGTCGACGGTGAACGTCTGCTGAAGCTTCATCTTGTTCTTCACCCTGCAGTTCAAACAGTCTTTACAAACACGCCTCATGACACTCAAGAAATTAATTCATCAAGGATTCATTAAATTGATCAAAAATGACATTTATAGTGTTACAAAAGATTCTATTTAAAAAAAATGCTGTTTTCTATTCATCAAAGAATCCTGAAAAATAAAATCTATGATGGTTTCCACAAAAATATGAACTGTTTTCAACATTGATAATAATCATAAATGTTTCTTGATCAGCAAATCATCATATTAGAATGATTTCTGAAGGATCATGTGACACTGAAGACTGGAGTAATGATGCTGAAAATGCATCTTTGATCACAGGAATAAATTACACTTTACTGTATATTCACATAGAAAACAGCTGATTTACATTACACTTATATTTCACTGTTTTACTGTATTTTTGATCAAATAAACGCAGCCTTGATGAGCAGAAGAGACTCTTTCATGTGTAAATTAGGTGTCAATTCCTCCATGCAGTCTATAATTTCCAAAAAAGGAAACAACAGGACAAACGTGTCTCTCACCAAAATGCTGTGCAGTCAAAATGGACCATCATCCACTTCGACGGGTTGAAGACGAATGAATCGGCAAACTCGATTCCGTTGAGAAAGTAGCGCAGTTCAGGACAGAGCAGAGCAGATCCAGCGTACGCCGCGTCCACGTGCAGCCAGAGACCCTCGCGCGCACCTGAGATCGACACACAAACACACACGTGCTCCAGAACATTCAGAAGCATTTAAACATGTTTATAATATCCACGGGTCACTCACACACGGGGCCGAGTTCATCCAGACGGTCGAAGGAACACACACCGGTGGATCCGAGCGTCGCACACAACTGCAGGACACATCAAACACACACTCAGTCACTTCAGCACAGTGAAGCATTAAACAGCTGGTTGGTTTCAGGTGCGTCACCATCACAGGAATGAAGCCTCTCCTCCGGTCCTCGTCGATGGCGCGCTGAAGAGTTTCTCCACGCAGAGAAAACGCCTCGTCCGTCTCCAGAAACCTGATCTTCACCAGAGAGATCAAACCGGCCTTCTCCACTGATGAGTGAGCCTGAACACACAGAGCAGATGATAAATCATCACACAAGCACTGATCATGTGACAGGACGGTTGGCTCGACTGCTGTACCTGATCGGAGGCGTATGCGATGAGTCTGGAGTTCAGCACAGATTCGTCCGTGTCGGCGTGTGTGAATTCACTCTTCATCTGCAGGATTCGGTCCTTCCTGGCGACGAGCAGAGCGACCAGCGTACATTCACTGACCGTACTCTAAACACAGCACACACACGCTGAATTACACCACGTATAGTAACCGTATATGGAAACCACTATAATTAAAGAACAAAAACATACAATCATACTGTATAATGTCACTGTTTTTGATTCATAGATAATAACAAGTGAGATTTCGATGATATTTTGACCACAGAACTAGTAAATGTGGCCGGATTCCATTTCAGAATCTAATATGGGATGGTTGGTAACGCGAGTTGTGTGTGTTTGTGTACCTGCAGTATTCCTCCTCCATTGCTCTGTGGATGATGGTGTAAATAGTGATCTGGCAACCCGAGCGCTTTACACAACCAGTCCAACACACACATCTCCAGCTCCGTACATGCTGGACTCGAGGCCTGCAGAACACACACACACACACACTATTCAACATAATGCATAAGGCTGACACAGAGTGTGTGTGTGTGTTTTGTATTACCCAGGTGAAGCCGAGGCAGTTAATGGCGTCTGCCAACATGTCGCCCAGCAGAGACGGCCATGAGGTCAGCGCAGGGAAATACGCGTGCATGTGAGGACTCTGCCAGTGCACCACCTACAGGACAAACAGGAGCATCACACCAGACATGCATTCAATAACACAGATGGAAAGATGGACGGATGGAAAGACAGACGGATGGACAGACAGATGGAAAGACGGACAGACAGATGGATGGAAAGACAGACAGACGGAAAAATGGACGGACACACAGGAGACAGACGGACGAATGGATGGACAGACAGACGGAAAGACAGACAGTTTGATAGATGGAAAGACAGACAGACGGAAAAATGGATGGAACAACAGACAGACAGATGGAAAGATAGACAGACGAATGGAAGGACACACAGGAGACAGATGGAAAGACAGACAGACAGACAAATGGACGAACAGACAGAAGACAGATGGACAGACAGATGGAAAGACAGACAGACGGATGAATGGACAGACAGACCCCGGGCATGATGATGTTCTCCACGTCCCTCATGATGCTGCTCCAGTCCTCCGGCTCATTCGGGGCGCTGCTGGGCAGCAGAGGACGCATGTAACCCGGCTGAACGTCCGGAACAACCCGCCGCTCACGGATCCGTGTGAGATACTGCTGTATGAAATCCACCATCTCCTTCCCTACACACACACACACACACACACACACACACAGAGGAACATCAACACATTAAAACAAACACACTGAGACGTTCACGATGAATCACTGCCAATGAAAGAAGATTGAACAACATTAGAGAAATGTCATAAAACATCAGATGAAGAGCTCAGACTCACACATATTACAGCAGAACATAAATATAAAATCAATCTAATGCAAGAAAATGACCTTACAATACTTCAGAAGATGACATACAAACCATTTAAAGTGATAAAACTGTCCTGAATTCAATAAATAAATGTGAAGGAATAATCAGCAGTCCTTTATCTAAACCTGTTAGTGTCCTGCAAAACTGATATAAACCCACTCTTGTATATTACAGATGCGCATTACCTCTCAGCCCGTATTCCTGCTCCTGCATCCCGTCCGTCAGAGGAAGATCAGCCGTGTGTGAGCCGCTTCAGCTCTCAAGCGCTTTTATAGCCGCCGGTCACCAGCTGACGCAAACCGCCGCACATTTACTCCACAAAGACACGATTGATTCAGCTGTACGTGAGCGAGCTCTAGACCTGAACACGGATCTGACTTCATGAGCACTGAGGAGACATCAATCCGCATCTGGAATATGAGTGTTTGAACACTGCCACATCCCATCTACAGACTCCTACAGACACACAGATGCTGGAGTACTGTCGGTCAGCTGGGCCAAACTGTGAAACCCTTTTATTGTGCATTTATTCAACATTTTTACATAACAAAAGTCAGTTTTAGGTGTGTTATAATCTACTGTGCTGGAGAGACGCTCAGACCCTCCTCAAAGAAACAAAACCATCCATTCTGTCTTTTAAAAATAAGAATCTTTATGACAGAAATACTTAAAAATGCATCACAAATTACAGACGGGAGGAAACTATAAACACAAGAGCATTTGATTCATGATGATGACTCTTACTGAGTCTGATGATGAAAGACTAGAGATGAAACATCATCACTTTATGACGCATTAAACGTTCCTCATTCGTGGTTTTGAGGGGCTTTTGCCTGTTTATTCAAAGGCCAGTGGAGGGATATGGGTCAGAATCGAACCCGCGTCAGCCGCAGGAGCACCACAGACTCTTTAAGCTTTTGACGAGATCTGAAATTAAGTGAAATATAGCTGCGGGCGGGAATTAAGGGGTCAAGCACAAAAAGGCACGACGAGTCACGCAAGCATGGCTGGGAACATCAGACCAACTGCAACAATGAGGGATTAAAGACTTTTTTAGTCGATATAGCTGAAAAATCACAAATACAATAACTTTTAAAACGCTTATCACTTTTGACCAATAGGTGGCGCTGTGACCACACTGATGTGGTGTGGCCAGTGTGAGGACACAATAACACACAAATCTGATGTCAATATGCAGCGTTGCAGTTACAGCCTCAGAATCATGCTAACAAATTCACTGAGACGTTATTCGACAACGGTTTAGTCAATAATAAAGCTTTTAATATGTTTTTGCTGGAATCATTTATAGATGATCTGAGCCGATTTTGATGAAAATGGGACCAGTGGTCTAGGAGGAGTCTGAAAAAGTAGGTTTTCGAAGACATTCAAAATGGTGGACAGCAGTTTTGACAGAATATGGCATAATTGGTCTTATTGCTCTCGGCATGACTCTATTAAGACCAGTTTTATTAAAATATGCAAAATGAATCCAATAGCTATTAGCATTTTTGAAATTACATTATAATTTTTTGACCACTAGGTGGCGCAATCTTCAGGGCATGGTCCTGATGACACACTGAGTTTCGTAAAGATATGCTAATGCATGCATTAATTACATCATTTTATGACCAAATTCAAAAACAGAATAGTTGACATGCGAAAGTTGGGTATCATTTGACTCGATATGCTGCACTGGATTAAAAGAGACTTTATGATTTTTGGGCAAACCGTTCTGAAGTTATAACCAAAAATAGCCATTTTTCATTTCTCCTGACCAGTAGGTGGCGCTGTGCCAACACCCTGCAAGTTCCCTCAGTTTATGCTTGTGATGATGTACCAAGACTCGTTGAGGAGAGACGGCACTGCATCCATTTTGATGTGTTGTTCAGTGTTATTCGAGAACGGTTTGATTTATCAAAAATCTTTTAATAACTTTTTGCCAGCATGGACTGAAGATGAGCCATTTTGGTGAAAATCGGATGAACCGTCTAGGACGAGTTCGAAAAAAGTAGTTTTTTCTGAAAATTCTAAATTTTCATGACGAAAATGACGCCAAAGCCACGATTTTTGTTTCTAGTCCTTACAGTTTAAAAGTTAATAACATAAACATGAGTGCAACTTGGGACAGTTGGTGGCGCTAGAGGGATCGAGTTGCTGTGATTAATGATGAGACTGTCCTCTATCTGTGTGCCAGATTTCATAATTTCCCCACAAGAGGTTCTATGAGCTGCCACAGACTCAAGAGAGTAAGAAGAAGAACACTAATGGATTCAGCACCTTCAGCCTCGACCCCTAATGAACGACAGGATCCAGTCACAGAAGCGCAGTGGCTTCATCAACATGACAGTGTGTCCAGTGCGAGTTTCACGCGGCTTTCTTGGCGCTCTGCCGTGTGATGGCCTCCAGCTTCTGTCTGTACGCTTCGGCCTCCTGCTCCTTCTTCAGGAACTGCTGTCTGTATTTCTGCGCCTCACGATTGGCCTCCTCCAGCTGCTTCAGAAGAGCCACTTTCTCCTGTTACACACGTGTTGTTTTACACATTTGATTTCAGCGTGTTGTGTGTCACGTGCTGGTGTGAGAGGGATTGTGTCAGTACCTGAAAGTCGTCCAGCGAGAGTGTTTGCTGGATCTGTATGTCTTGTGTTTCTATCATCTGATCGTCGTCTTCTTCCTTCACACGCTGCCGCTTGACGGACGGCTCGTCGCTGATCACCGTTTCCTCTGCGACCTCTGTGTCCGACACCGTCAGCACTGCAGGAACACACACACACACTCATGACATCACACTCGTCACCCCAGCTCTAGTGTGAACTGGACCTGCAGCGGTCACTCACCCTGCTGCCCGTCAGGCATGGTGACTATTATGGGCTGGCTGATGCCTGTGCCCGTTTGCAGGTTGCCCAGCTGAATGCCGTCTGTTACTATGGTGATGACCTGCTGACCTCCAGAGCTCATGACCTGCTGGATGGCCCCGTCCACCGTGTCTGCAGTGATGAGCTCGTCTGAGAGAGAGAGAGAGATCAAACTCAACATCTGAGGAACAAGCATCAGGCCCATTTCACGTCTAATCACGGTTGCTTTGATGATGCTCTGTTTGTTCAAATAACCGCAATTTCCTTCTGCGGAGGGCATGTCATACATCACGTCAAGTGTGCGTCTGCACAAAGGCCTCTTTCATTAGAGATCCGGTCAGTCACCTGTGGATTTGCTGCTGTTTCCCGGCGAGATGAGTCCGGCGAGGTTCACCACTCCTCCCGGCCCGATGATGAACTGCGGCGCGGCCGTGTGGATGGTCAGCGTGTCGGGACTCTCGGGGTTTGTGTTGATCTGGTTGTGCATCGCCACCTGACACACAACATTACGACAGATTCTCTTAAACTGAATCCAGTTTCAATTGGAGTTGCACAGTCATGTGCTCCATTTAATAGTTTTTCTATCCACTGTGGTTTCATCAGTGAACATGTTTGGAGAACATCTCTGGTTTTGAATGGAATCCTTAAAGCGTTAGTTCACCCAAAAATGAAAATAATGTCATTAATTCCTCTCCCTCATGTCGTTCCACACCCGTAAGACCTTCATTAATCTTCAGAACACAAATTAAGATATTTTTGATGAAATCCGATGGCTCAGTGAGGCCTGAGCAATGACATTTCCTCTCTCAAGATCCATTAATGTACTAAAAACATATTTAAATCAGTTCATGTGAGTACAGTGGTTCAATATTAATATTATAAAGCCACGAGAATATTTTTGGTGCGCCAAAAAAACAAAATAACGACTTATATAGTGATGGCCGATTTCAAAACACTGCTTCAGGAAGCTTCGGAGCGTTATGAATCTTTTGTGTCGAATCATGATTCGGATCGCGTGTCAAACTGCTGAAATCACGTGACTTTGGCGCTCCGAACCACTGATTCGACACGCTGATTCATAACGCTCCGAAGCTTCCTGAAGCAGTGTTTTGAAATCGGCCATCACTATATAAGTCCTTATTATGTTTTTTTGGCGCACCAAAAATATTCTCGTGGCTTTATAATATTAATATTGAACCACTGTACTCACATGAACTGATTTAAATATGTTTTTAGTGCATTAATGGATCTTGAGAGAGGAAATGTCATTGCTCAGGCCTCACTGAGCCATCGGATTTCATCAAAAATATCTTAATTTGTGTTCTGAAGATTAATGAAGGTCTTATGGGTGTGGAACGACATGAGGGTGAGGAATTAATGACATTATTTTCATTTTTGGGTGCACTAACCCTTTAACCTCTTTCCCTAGTGTAAGCAGTTTTGGACAATCCCAGAATATATGTGTGTGATCTCCTACCTTCCCACATCCTGCTACTGTTATGCCTTTAGAGCCAATGATCATTACTGACACACTCATAACCTTTGACCTGTAAGTGGCGCTGTTTACAAACATTACGTGTCAGTGTGTTGTGGAAATATGGACAAAGCTGTGTCAGATATTCAGAGTTGATCCAAAGTTACTACAGTTGTTTATTTATTCAAATTATTATCATGTCTGTTTTTATCAGTAGGTGGCGCTACACCAAGATTGGAATAATTGCCATTTTTAATGTTTTTAAAAGAGTCTCTTGTGCTCATCAAGACTGCATTTATTTAATTGAAAATACAGTAAAACAGTGAAATATTATTACAATTTAAAATAGCTGTTTTATATGTGAATATAGTAAAATAAAATTTATTTTTGCAATTAAAAGCTGAATTTTCAGCATCATTACTCCAGTCTTCAGTGTCACATGATCCTTCAGAAATCATTTAGTTGTGCTGCTTTCGATTTTTTGTGGAAACGGTCATTCATTACTGTTCAAACATTTGGGGTCGGTAAGATTTTTCTCTAAAAAATAAAAAATAAATTAATACTTTTATTCATCAAGGACACATTAAATTGATCAAAAGTGACAGTAAAGACATTTATAATGTTACAAAAGATTCTATTTCAAATAAATTCTGTTCTTTTGAACTTTCTATTCATCAAAGAATCCTGATAAATAAAATGTATGAAAAATATGAAGCTGTTTTCAACACTGATAATAATCATAAATGTTTCTTGAGCAGCAAATCATCATATCAGAATGATTTCTGAAGGATCATGTGACACTGAAGACTGGAGTAATGATGCTGAAAATCACCGGAATAAATTACACTTTACTGTATATTCACATAGAAAACAGCTGATTTACATTACAATATTATTTCACTGTTTTACTGTATTTTTCATCAAATGAATGCAGTCTTGATGAGCAGGAGAGACTCTTTCAAAATCATATACAAATCTGAATTATTCCCAACTGTTGACGGCAGTGAACATGTATCTCAGAGTCGGACAGTCAAGCAGGAATCAGAGGAGAAGTGCTTGTGAGCGTCAGGAATGAATGTTGGTGTACCTGCAGGATTTCGGCCAGCTCGTGGCTGCTGTTGTCCAGCGCGATGTCCAGCGCGTTTTTGCTGAATTTGCTCTGCGCGTGAACGTCGGCGCCGAAGCGCAGCAGCAGCTCCACCACGTCTCGGTGGCTGTGCTCCACGGCCCAGTGCAGCGCGCTCATCTTCAGCATGTCCTTGGCGTTCACGTCGGCGCCGTGCTGCAGCAAACGCACATGAATAAAGTCATTGTTGCTCCGGCGGATGATGAAAGGCGACACTTAAAGCGGCAAATTACAGGCAAACGCACTGAGACCAACATCAAAGACGAGGCTCACCTTCAGCAGCAGCTCCACGATGCGAGCGTGACCCTCTGACGCGGCCATGTGCAGCGGCGTCCGGTCCACTTTGGTGCGGGCGTCACGGCTCACTCCGGCGCGCAGCAGGACCTCAGTGGTGGAGTAATGTCCGAACTGAGCCGACAGGTGCAGCGGAGACGTGCCCAGCTACTGACAGACACACGCTTGAACACACTGATCCACAGCAACACCAGGAGAAGCTTCAGACACAAACACTCACCCAGTCCGTGGTGAACGGAGCTCCATTCGCCATCAGTATCCGGACCTCGTCATCTTGACCGGCGCGAGCAGCTTCCAGGAGCTTCTTTCCCAAATCCACCAGAGACATCTGCAGAATCACACACACACGTCAGACACACACGCGTCAGACACACACACGTCAGACACACACACGTCAGACACACACACGTCAGACACACACACATCAGACACACACACGTCAGACACACACACGTCAGACACACACACGCGTCAGACACACACACGTCAGACACACACACACGTCAGACACACACACGTCAGACACACACAGATCACACACACGTCCAGCAGATCTTCACGCTTCAGTAATGCGTCTCTTTCACACTTTGAGAGTCTGTTTATTCCTCAGTTTTTGAATGAAAAACATTTACCCTAAAACTGAGGAGCAGGAGCTCAGATCAGGCCTACGATCAAGCAGATCCAAAAAGAAACCTAAAATCTGTGCTGACTGAAAGAAGACAAGTTGATAAAAAGATTGAATCCAATATTTGACAGCATAACAAGAGATTTATAAGCTATTTTTTTGTAGGCGGGTCATTTTTGACCCAGAACTCCACAACTGTAAAAAGGTGGAAAAAAACCCAAAAGCACAAAAATTATCAAATTATTTTGGGAAGTTGTTACACTCTGTGTGAGCAAAGTCATTTTAATCCAATGTGAGAACATTACCTAGAATTTGGGTCAAATTGACGGGTTAAATATTATTTTTTAATTCTGTTAAAACCGAATATTTGTACTTTTGCTCAATTACATTTACAAGGATAAATTCAACTTTTTATTCCATTAAAATTCTATGTACATGTCATCATAAGTTAGATATTTCCTCAATGACATAAAAATAAAAATGGTATTTTTCTTTATCCTGATGTGACTAACAAACCAATCGCACACAAGTTTACCTTTTTTATGTATTTAAACAGCCAATTAAATTTATTTTAGAGTAAATACTGAAAACGCAGCATTTTCTATAGAAGAGCAGTTTCTTGTCGTCATTTCAAACCTGCATGACTTCCTTCAGTGGATCCCAGAGGAGAAGCTCTGAGAGGTTCAGGCTTTTCCTGAGAACGAGTGGATTGGGACCAAATCCCATAGTCGTGAACTCTATCCTGGTCTTCCAAACCCACACGAGGCTTTCTGAAAGGACTGAACTGTATGTTCTTATTCACCTGCCTTTAAAATCATGGACTCCACTGAGTTTCATTGTAAACACAAGAGCAGTTTGAACATTAAAGGGTTGTTCATGTCGTTCCACACCCGTAAGACCTTCGTTCATCTGCAGAACACACATGAAGATATTTTTGATGAAATATAGGACTCGTCCATAGACAGCAATATAATCAACACTTTCAAGGTCCAGAAAGGTACTAAAGACATGGTTAAAACAGTCATGTGACTGCAGTGGTTCAACGTTAATGTTATGAAGAGACGAGAATACTTTCTGTGCGCAAAAACAAAACAAAAATAACTTTATTCAACAATCTGTGTCATTCTCATACGTTGTTTACGTCCAGCGCTTCCGTGTTTACGTCAGAACGGCGACTCATTATTGGCCGGTTCCTGCGTCAGCATCGTGATCACGTGATCAGCTTTGGCCAATACTGAGCCGGCGTTCGGACACGGAAGCTTCACTGTGCATCTCCTGCGTAAGATAATGACAGAGAAGAGATTGTTGAATAAAGTTATTTTTGTTTTGTTTTTGCGCACAGAAAGTATTCTCGTCTCTTCATAACATTAAGGTTGAACCACTGCAGTCACATGACTGTTTTAACGATGTCTTTAGTACCTTTCTGGACCTTGAAAGTGTTGATTAGCATTTGGAGGAGTCATATACCGCTCAGATTTCATCAAAAATATCTTAATTTGTGTTCTGAAGATGAACGAAGGTGTGGAACGACACGAGGGAGAGTAATTAATGACTGAAATGTAATTACTGGGTGAACTATAACTGAAAGAAAGTCATTAAAGGAGTATTTCTGGGTGATCCGGCTCTTTCAGACACACAATCCACATTTAAACGTTTGTTTGATCCACACGAAACACCATTAGTGTCATGCTTCACCTGGGAATCGAACCCATGATGCTGGTGTTGCAAACATCAAGCTCTACTGTCGAGCTACAGAAACGTGTTTATAATAACATCAGTGAGTCGAGTGTGAACATTAGTGTAAAATCCCCATATTCACGTCTGAACTGTACGATCATCTTTTTAATCAGTTAATCGCTCTTAATGCCTCAGTTAAATCAATTACAGTAAAAACGATATCATGTTTAAATAGTGATGATAAAAACACTCAAAACTAGAATTAAGAATGAGCTTAAATCTCTACAGAGTTGATCACCAGAAGAACATGTTGTGATTTCAGCAGAAACTGCATTAGAAGCTTTAAATGCGAAGCAGAAAAACATCATTATTGTCGGTAAACATGAAGCTCCGCGGCCTTGAAAAGAAATAAACAGGAAATCGCTGTTGTTCCGGAGGAAGAGGAAATATTAATACCCACAAACTCAAACTTCCACATCCGGCGGACGCGATCACTCTGAATATTGTGCTTCTTACCGTCCGATCAGAACCTGCAGAACCGAATCCGCCCGAAACCGGCCTGAAAACAAACCGAGATGACAATAATACAGCGGCGGGCACGAGCGCGGTGCACGAGCGCGCCGACAGACTCCAGCATAAAAGAACATGAAATATGAAATAAAATATGAGCACGATATCCGCACCTGCTGCTTTATTTGTTATATTAAATTTATATATTTTTTGTATTGTATATTTTTTATCGTGATTTGATTTCTTTATTTTAAAAAAACAAAACTGTAAAAGCGGAATGAAGGCGCATGCGCACTGCTGACTGAAGTGCGCAAGAGAATATTATGACTGTATTTACAGTTTAATCTCTTCAGAAATATTCAGATTATGAGACTGAGAGATAATAATCACACTTCAGTTCACAAACAAAACACGAAAGTGACAAAATGATGCTGACAGAAATCAGTGTATGAGTTTAAACACACTGAGGTGATTCACATCGTGTGTGTGTGTGTGTGAGTGTGAGTGTGTGTGTGTGTGTGTGAGTGTGTGTGTGTGTGTGNCGACAGACTCCAGCATAAAAGAACATGAAATATGAAATAAAATATGAGCACGATATCCGCACCTGCTGCTTTATTTGTTATATTAAATTTATATATTTTTTGTATTGTATATTTTTTATCGTGATTTGATTTCTTTATTTTAAAAAAACAAAACTGTAAAAGCGGAATGAAGGCGCATGCGCACTGCTGACTGAAGTGCGCAAGAGAATATTATGACTGTATTTACAGTTTAATCTCTTCAGAAATATTCAGATTATGAGACTGAGAGATAATAATCACACTTCAGTTCACAAACAAAACACGAAAGTGTCAAAATGATGCTGACAGAAATCAGTGTATGAGTTTAAACACACTGAGGTGATTCACATCGTGTGTGTGTGTGTGTGTGTGTGTGAGTGTGTGTGTGTGTGTGTGTTTCGTGTCACGCTTCAAAGTTAAGTTTGTACTCAATGTGTGTTTAAATAAAGCTTCCGCTCTTTGAATCCGTGGACTTCCGCGTTTGATCGAGCAGTTTTCAGTGTTTACTGTCATTAGTCTGATAAACTTCTCTTTCCCGATCCGATCTGAGGCTGATTCCAGTGTTTCCTGAAGGATTTTCTCCAGATGTGTGTTTAGGGTGAGATCAGATCTTCACTGCGGATCACAAATAAACACCCAGTTATTGATTTACTGTTATGAATCTGATTATTGCGTCATTGATCGGATTGTTTTGTTATTGTATTGTTAGTCTAATTATCCTGTCATTTTTCTTGTTATTCTGTTATTGCTCTTATTATGTTTTGAGTGATTATTTTGACATGCGCCTGATTGTTCAGTTATTAATAATGTTTAAACAATCAGTTGATCAAAGTAAATTGAGTTCTTTAATGATTCGTCATGGTTGGGATTATTCTGTCATGATGATTTAGTGTTTCTGAAGGAATATGAGCTGAAATGCCGTCCGTGTCGAGCGGAGTGAAGGATCTGTATCTGTCCTCCTCTCTGAGGGATCTGAACAAGAAAGCAGAAGTCAAACCGGATCGAACCAGCACCAGAAAGTAAGTGTGAACGCGTAATTAAGTTATATCCATGACATAAAGTCACACTGTGAGAACATTAACCAATCAGTTAATGATATTCATACTTTCAGTTTAATCGGTTAACGGTTCATTACCAGCTTTACCGATCAGCAGCACTGTTAAAGGTGCAGTGAGCAATTTCTGAGAAACTATATTTGAAATCACCAAAACAAACACGCCCCTACCCAAAAGGATCACACCCCTATCTTGATAGCCCCGCCCCCAGATTCACAAACGTGCTATGCAGCGCAGGACACGCCCCTTACTGCTGATTGGCTACAAGTGTGTTTTGGTGCACAGCGTTTTTCAGAAATTGCTTACTGTACCTTTAACTGGGTCTCTATGGAAGCTCGTTCCGCCACGGAATAAACTAAAAAGGTAATTGCACCTTTTTCTCTTACAATTCTGACTTTTTTCTTGCAATCGCAACTTTATATCTCACAATTTCTGAGGAAAAAAGAGCCCGTAAAGGGACATGAAGGGAAAAATATGAGATTTGATCTTTCGCAAAGACCCACCCCCCCCTTAGTTACTGTTGCTTTGTCCGACAAGCCATGGCGCTTGTAAAACACATCGCGGAGCAAAGAGGACACTGACAACACGTCGACAGACGAGACAGAGCAGGTTACTCATGATATTAAACAAAGTCCCAGCTTTCAAACTGTGTAGTTTTTTAAGAAATTCAAACAATAAAAAGCATTTTGTGGCTCTTTAATGTGTCGTGACAGATCACGCCTCAGCTCAAGCGTCTCGTGAACCGATCATCTCTTCCTACTAGTTCATTTATAGCATCAAATAAACATGAATGAACATCAGAAGGAATGTTGTTTCAAACGCGGAAAGACGTAAATACACACCATTTTTCAAGTTCAAGTCCACCGAGGTTAATCTTCTAACTCCTGACTGCTTTGTCGGACAAAATGGCGGATTTGGCGTTATGACTGGTTAGATCACTTGTCAATCAAACTCCCAGCGAAGGGTCAATTGTGAGATGAAAAAGTCGGAATTAAAGTGTGTGTGTTTCAGCTATGTTCAGAGTGCCTGCAAGATCTTCAAGGCGGCGGAGGAGTGTCGTCTGGACCGAGACGAGGAGAAAGCCTACGTCTTGTACATGAAGTATCTGACTGTCTATGACCTCATCAAGAAGAGGCCGGACTTCAAGCAGCAGCAGGTAGAGCCGCTAGTGCATTGTGGGAGTTTGAGAGCTTTTAATGGTGCTGAGGATAAGATCATTGCGTTGTGTGTGTATTACACGCTCTCTCTGCTCAATACTGCTCTCGTTTGATTGCTTTCAGGAGTTCTTCCTGTCTATGCTCGGACCAACCAGCTTTAAAAAGGCCATTGAGGAGGCAGAGAAACTGTCAGAGAGCTTGAAGCTCCGGTCAGTGTTTCTAACACACACACACACACACACACGGGTTTGTTTTTGTGAATTGTGGGGTCATTCCATAGGCGTAATGGTTTTTATACTGTACAAACTGTATTTTCTCTCCCCCTACACTACCCCTACCCCTAAACCTAACCATCACAGGAAACTGTGCACACTTTTACTTTCTCACAAAAACTCATTCTGTGTGATTTATAAGCCTTTTGAAAAGTGGGGACATGGGGAATGTCCTCATAAATCACCCTCTCCTTGTAATACCTATGTCATACCCATTTCATTATACACATTTGTGCCCTGATATGTCACAAAAACACACACACACACACACACACACACACTCTGTTCAGTCTCGGTCTCACTGAGCTGCTGCCGTCTCCCTCTCAGGTATGAGGAAATGGAAGTGCGGAAACAGCTGGAAGAGAAAGAGAGAAAGGAGGAAAAGAGTCGACAAGAACGAACAGAAAAAGATGGACGCGCTTCACCCAGAGGAGCATCAGAGAAGAAGGAGAAGAAGGTGCTGTAATGTTGCTGATGGTGTATAATTAAACGCACACTCTTCTGGAGATCATCAATTCTGGAAACTTTCTGCTGATTGAGCATGTAACATTGTGGTAAATCAAAAGGAAGCATGAGTTGAGGTTACACAAACAAACCTGCTAGTTAAATTGATTCATTTAGGCAAGAATCTGCTCAACTGTATCTCATAATCCATAAAGCAGCTGTACAACAATATTGTGCATGTTGTGATTATTGACCTTTATGGTATAAATGACGAGTTTGAGCTGCTTTAGCTACAAGAGGACAATATGAATATGCCTTAGCAATATAATAGTTTTATTATCTTATATTTAACTTTTTTTCCTCAAATCATCACAGTCCGTGTCACAGTTTACCCTCGGCTCGATCAGCTCAATGTTCAAAGTTTACAGACATGATTGTGCACGTCTTGAAGTGATTTGTTAATAATTCATTGGTCTTTGTGTTTTACAGCAGGTTAAAGAGGAACCTAACAGCAGTAAGCCTGGAAGTGATAAAGGTACCGTGCGTCCCGCTGGATCTTCCTCTTCCTCTCTGTTGTTGTTGTGTTTGTGACGGTTGTTTCTCTCCCGTCAGGAAGCATCAGTGCGGAGGGTTTGTTCCACCTGATGAAGGACCCCAGTATCAGCGTTCTGGTGATGGACGCCCGGCGCAGGCAGGACTTCGAGGAGTCGCAGATGTGCGTCCCGTCTCAGATGTGTATCAGCGTACCTGAGGAGGCCGTCAGCCCGGGGTGACTCTCCCGCACAGACACTGATCCCATCTTTGGGGCGTTCACACAGAACAGCGTTTTTCCATTTCAATGCTCTACTTTTCCATTGTTTTTCAATGTAAACGCGCTGGACAGACATGCAAAACATTTGCTCTTGTGTCTTTTGCAGCACTCGAGTTAAAATCAGTTCAACTTTTAAAAAACGTGTCTGGAGACCTTGCGTTTTTTTTCCCTTTACACTGCCCGCGTCTCACGTTTTTCAAAGGAAAAGTGTGTTCTGTGTGAACGAGCCCTTATTTAACGATCTATAATAATAGCATTTGACAAAGTCGGCATGAAATAAATGTATCGTAATGACTTAATCGTAATTGTGAAGGATTCATCCATGCAAGTTTTTGACAAAATGTCATAAGGTCCTGTTAAACCCCGGCCTTTTCTTACAATCCACTCCAAGCTCCGCCTTCTGAGTGCCACGCCTACATCTCAACATCCAATCAACAACTGACGAATAGAACCAGTCCCACTCTACATTTTTTCCTTTTCTTTAATCTGTTTCACTCTCATGTGCGTCACAATATGAACGAAAAAATCTATTTGTTACTTTGCACTTTAAAATATATACCTAGATAAATAAATTGCTGTCGTTGGGTTATTTGATGATTAAACAAAATATGCACTTTAAAGTCGTCATGACACTGAAGTTGCACTTTTCTTCTCTATTGTGTCGTATATCCGAGTGAAACGCTTCTCAAACAAGAACAAATGTAGGGCGGGGCTTGATTTTGTCTGTGGGGAATTGATTGGATGGTTGTGGTTTGCTATTGGTGGATCTCATGTGAGTGACAGGTTGCCCCGCCCTCATCATCAGAGATGAGATGCTGCAAGAGGGAGGAGAAGATATTCTGATTTAAGATTATGAGGAACATGATTTTAAAACAATAACTGATAAATCATTTATAATAAACACTGAAATATTCCATAAAAAACAAGAACTGTCAACTTTGATTTTTATTTATTAGTTTTTTCACCTATATCACATTAATATTCAAATGTGCTGCTGATCGTCAGGGTGACGGTGAATCAGATCGAGCTGAAGCTTCCTGCCGCGTCTTTGGATGACTGGAAGCGCCGAGGGTTCGTGGATTACGTGGTTCTGTTGGACTGGTTCAGCTGCGTCTCCGATCTCAAACTGGGCACCACTTTACAGAGTCTGAAGGATGCTCTCTATAAGGTACTGTAGCTCACGCTGTAGCTTCAGCTCGCTGTGTGTCGTATCTGACGTGTGATGATGTCGGTCCTGTGCAGTGGGACAGCAGCACGATCCTGCGCAGTGAGCCGCTGGTGCTGGAGGGAGGATATGACAACTGGCTGCTCTTTTACCCAATGTACACCAGCAACGCTAAAGTCAAGCCACCCAGACAGCAGGAGTCCAGCGCACTGCCACAGCGTGAGTATCACACTTCAGATCACCATTCAACAATGACATGCATCATGGCTGTTAAAAATGCCTCTCAGTTTTGACTGTGGCACAATCAACACTGATCATCTGAAGCGCACAAGCGTTATCGCTATAGTTCTCGTTCCTGGTGTGAACTGGCTCTAAGTCAGTGGAGTTGTGTTTGCTGTGATTTCAGTGAACTTCACGTACCCGTCGCTGGAGGAGCCCAAACCGGTGATTGTGTGTGAAGAGCCTCCGGCTGCGCAGCTCAACGGCACAACTTCGAGCCAGGAAGCGCATGTGGAAGCGCCTGCGGAACCCCTCGCAAACACAAACGCGCCGTTCACACAGCCCGCCAGCACCGACATCGCCGTGCCGCCCGTCGCCTCGCCCAGACACACTCCACAGGTGAGTTTCACCCGAACGCTCAGAGATTCACACAAACACTCACTCAACATCTCAACCCTTCCTCAGGTCGACCGCACAAAAAAACCAGCGGTGAGACCAGCATCGAGCGTGAAGGTCAGCAACGAGCCTGCGGTAAACGACAGCCCCGCGGCGCTCAACGGCCTGGTGATGCCCGACCGCTCGACCAAACCCCTCACGGACCCGTCCAGAGCTCTGAGTGAGGAGGAGCGGCGGGAGATCCACGCTGAGACCGTCAGTCTGATGGAGAAGGCTCGGAAAGAGCAGGAGCAACGCAAGCGAGCGCTGGAGGAGAAGAAAGAGAGGGAAGAAAGAGAGGCGGCAGAGAAACGCCAGCGAGAACAGAAGGAGGAGGAGGAGAAGCAGGAGAGAAAGAAGCTGGAGCGACAGAGGGCAGAAGAAGAGGATCTGGGAGAAAAGGGCCGGGACGAGAAGGGCAGAAAAGGGCAGAAGGACGTCCCGCTGGACGCTGCCATGAAGAGCATGTCGCTGGACTCACCTGCACCGAAGAATGTTGTGAGTGACACACACACACACTTTTGTATTTTATGGGGACTCTCCAAAGACATACACTGCATTCCAAATTATTATGCAAGTGACATATCAGTAAGATTCAGATTTTAGTTTTTCTAAGAAAATGTTTATTTATCCATGTCTTTTTAGATAACTGGTATCAATCTCAGACAAAATAATTTGCCAGATCTATGGAAACCCTACTTAGAGGTTGTTCCACATTATTAAGCAAGTCACAGTTCTCATGCAATATGGGGAGGAAGAAAGATCTTTCTGAAGATGAAAAGCATGAAATGGTGCAATGTTGTGCAAAAGGCATGAAAACAACTAATATTGTGTGAAACTGAATGGAGATTATCGAATTATCATAAGATTTGTGAGTGATTTAGAGCACAGCAGAACTCGGTCAGAGAAAGGCTTATTAATGAAAGTTCCTGTCAAAAAAATTAATTGTTTTAAAAGGGCAGCTATAAAAAAGCCAGTGTTGAGCAGCAAACAGGTATTTGAAGCTGCTGGTGTCTCTGGAGTCTCAAGAAGCTCTCCATGCAGGCTGGCAGTTGTGCGTAAAGATGCATTTCAGCCACTCCACACCAAACCTCACAAAGAGAAACATCTACAGTGTGTGTAGAAATATATTTTCATTAATAAGCCTTTATCTGACCGAGTTCTGCTGTGCTCTAAATCACTCACAAATCTTATGATAATTCGATAATCTCCATTCAGTTTCACACAATATTAGTTGTTTTCATGCCTTTTGCACAATATTGCACCATTTCATGCTTTTCATCTTCAGAAAGATCTTTCTTCCTCCCATATTGCATGAGAACTGTGACCTGCTTAATAATGTGGAACAACCTCTAAGTAGGGTTTCCATAGATCTGGCAAATTATTTAGTCTGATATTGATACCAGTTATCTAAAAAGACATGGATAAATAAACAAACAAACATTTTCTTAGAAAAACTCAAATCTGAATGTTTATTGTACTGATGTCACTTGCATAATAATTTGGAATGCGGTGTAATGAACTTTCTGCATTTTTACATTTTTAAAAACATCACTTAGTATGATTTATAAGCTGTTTTCCTCATGTGTGTGTGTGTGTGTTTCAGAGGGACACACTGACGAGAGCACACAGCGAGGAGATGGGCCGAACCGTACCTGGGCTGCCGGACGGCTGGATGAAGGTAAGAGGAAACCGCAGCGGTCGATTGTGTCATGTTGTTGTCATTCGCTGGCGTTTCTAATGCTGATCTGCTCATCTGTGCAGTTTCTGGACACAGTGACGGGCACCTACAGATATTACCACTCGCCCACCAACCGCGTGCATCTGTACCCTCCGGAGGTCAAC
Source organism: Anabarilius grahami (assembly GCA_003731715.1). Lineage (NCBI taxonomy): Eukaryota > Metazoa > Chordata > Actinopteri > Cypriniformes > Xenocyprididae > Anabarilius > Anabarilius grahami. The sequence continues at coordinate 1,984,244 of RJVU01050255.1, read as the reverse complement.
ACGCCTCAGATCCAGCCCAGCGCCGCCAAAGCCAAGCCGGCACAACCCGCGGAGACGGAGAGAGAGAAGGAGCGCGAGCAGGAGAGGGAGAAGGAGCGGGAGCGAGAGCAGTCCAAACTGAAGCGCTCGTACTCGTCTCCAGACATCAGCCAGGAGCTGAGCGCCGAGACCAGCCGAAAACCTGCAGCCATCCCGACCGTGAACCGAGAGAACAAGTACGGGCGTGAAAACACTTGTACACACACACTAAACTGCATTTAAAGTTTTAACACATGCTAAATGTGTGTTTGTGTCTCAGGCCTCTGACCGCCGCCTCATATAAGACGGTGGAGATCGCGCGGCCGTCTGCAGCGAAAATCCGGAACCTGAACCCGGTGTTTGGGGGTCTGGGGCCGTTACTAACGGGCCTCCGTAACCTCGGCAACACCTGCTACATGAACTCCATCCTCCAGTGCCTGTGTAACACGGTTGCCATGGCAGACTATTTCAACAGGAATTACTATCAGGACGACATTAACCGGTATTACGTCACTCTGATCTGCATTAAATCATCACATTCAGTGTGAATCCAGAGGAAAGTGACTCTGTGTGTGTTTGCAGGGCGAATATTCTGGGTCACAAGGGCGAGGTGGCCGAGGAGTTCAGCGTGATCATGAAGGCGCTGTGGTCGGGACAGTACAAGATGATCAGCCCTCAGGATTTCAAAGGAACCATCTGTAAAATCAACAACCGCTTCTCCAGCTACGAGCATCAGGATTCACAGGAGCTGCTGCTGTTCCTCATGGACGGACTGCACGAGGATCTGAATAAGGTACCAACATCTTCACGAGTGTCATTTCGTTGAACAGAAACACGATAAAAGCCGTCATTCTCTCGTTCTCTCTGTCAGGCGGATAAACGCAGGGGTTATAAGGAAGAGGACATCGATCATCTGGATGACGTGAGCGCTGCAGAGCTGGCCTGGTCCAAACACAAGCTGCTGAACGAGTCCATCATCGTGGCTCTGTTTCAGGGCCAGTTTAAGTCCACGGTTCAGTGCATGAGCTGCCAGCACAAGTCCCGCACCTTCGAGACCTTCATGTACCTGACGCTGGAGATGACGGCCAGCAGCAAGTGCTCTCTACAGGTCAAACACACACTCACCGATGACATGCGTTAGACCCGTAAATATCGATATTTTGATATGTATCGATTAGGGCTGGGTAAAATAATATAGATTTTAATCGATTCTCATTTTTCTTAAATCTCAAGAATCAATTAGTCTAGTCTGTTTTCAGTTGATGAATGAGCAGAATATGTAGCGTCTCCCATCCAATAAATAATCTTTGTGCTTTGTTACTTTTGATATGAAGCAAAGTCTCAGATTTCAAATGATGTCCATCTTATTATGAGATTCAGAAAATAAATACCGCTTTGGCGCTGTTTAATGTGGCGTGACAGATCGCTTTAGCACCTCAGTTAAAGAGAAGCATGTGATCATCCTCTCCTCCGCTTTAATACCAGTTACAGCGAAATAAACATGCATGAACATCTGAAGGTATGTTAAAATATACAGTACAACTTACTGAAATCCGTATCATGTCTCGTGTAATCGCTCAATCAGTGTTTCAACCTCGGAAAGACGTCAATAAAACAGCTTGTGAACAATGTCACGTAACGTCACATTTACCTCAGAAAAACACATTCAGTGACATAAACTCATTAGTCAGCTAGAAAAGTGCTCTAGAAAGCAACATTCTGATAAATATAGCTATGCACCGTTACATATTCATTATAATTTTTAATGTTCTTCAATATTTAATGCATGTTTGAATAAATCATTTATGACAGCCGCGATTTAAGTTTATATTTTAAAAAAATGAATTGTAGTAGAAATATGATTATGTAATTCTAAACTTTATTTATAATAAAAACATCATTGAGTGTAATTTAAGTGTTTGTATATAAATAAGTTAATTTACTCTTCAATATTTTTATAGAAGTACCAGCTGACTCTCATGTGTAGTTTACAGCATTAGTTGAGAGATTTCTTTCCTCTAGAAAATTTGCCATGTACTGTAACTGAAATATCGAATCGTAATCGAATCGAATCGTGAAAAATGTGTCGATACCCAGCCCTAGTATCGATACTGAAATATCTGCAACGGTTCTGATGCAGTATCAATACACTGATACCAGCTGTGCATTCTCGCTCTCTCTTCTCTCTGACTGTGAGTTTACAGTTTGACACAGACCCGCCTCCTGTCACTCACTCGTCTCATTCGTTCCGGTTGAACAGTGCTTATTGCGTATAATTTTTCTAATTCCCACAGGTTTCACGCTCGCACCAAAAGCAAGTGCACCACTGATCGATAAGTTTCGCGCACATAAAGCCGCCTCTCAAACAGCTGGCGAGTACCAAATTGAGCTATTTTTCGTGGCTTATTGTGCTTAAATGGTCAAATACGCACAATATTATGTCAAAATGCCCATCTTGGCGAGTATTCAGGTAAACACAGTCAGTTTTGGAACGTAAATAGTTGAGTAACTGTACGTTGGATCCGTGCATAAACTCTTAAAGTGACAGCAGCCTAATAAACCTGCTCACGCTGCTGTTGTTCGTGTGTTTGTGCAGGATTGTCTGAAGCTGTTCTCTAAAGAGGAGCGTTTGACCGACAGTAACCGCTTCTACTGCCGCCACTGTAAGACGCACCGAGACGCCATCAAGAAAATGCAAATCTGGAAAGTTCCGCCGATTTTACTTGTGCACTTGAAACGGTGAGTGAAGTCTTGAGTGTTTCAGTCCAGGGCTTTAAAACATCAAAACAGGCTTAAAAACATGTCTTTTTTTATAACAAGGTTCAAATACGACGGCCGGTGGCGGGAGAAGCTGCAGACGTTGGTGGATTTCCCGCTGGATAATCTGGACCTGTCGCAGTACGTCATTGGACCCAAACCCAACCTGAAGAAGTACAACCTGTACGCCGTGTCTGTGAGTACACAACCGCACGACACCGACACGTGAACGTGTTTCAGACGCTCCGTAACGTTCTTCTTCCTCTGTAGAATCATTACGGCGGGATGGACGGCGGACATTACACCGCCTACTGCAAGAATCCGCTCAAGCAGCGCTGGTTCAAGTTCGACGATCACGAGGTGTCCGAAATCTCCGCCTCCTCCGTCCGCTCGGCCGCGGCCTACATCTTCTTTTACTCCTCCCTATGAGGGACAGCGACAGCTCGTCACCATGGTGACCGGGTGATTGACGCACGTTTGAAATGCAACTGTGGGCGGAGCTGACACTTCTGCTGATGGAACGCGTCTTTCTCTCTCTCTCTCTCTCTCTCTCTTTCAGCGGGCCGTACAGTAATAATCCTGTAGGACTGTAGCAGGAATCCGAACGCAGAACGCATTCGGAGCGTCGGCCTCCAAACTCACGGCTGGACTTGATGTCGTTTAGACAGACCTGTGTGAGATTAGACGTCAGTATACGCGCACTATAATCCAAGCCGCTCATTAGACGTGCACCTGCCGCTTAGGGAGACGTGTTTAATTTATTTATATGGTGACCAAATACTGCAGTCCAGGTGCTGCCAGATCCGAAAGAAACAGATTCTCAACGAGAATATTCCAATTTATCATTAAATCACTCACAAACACATCTGGTCATTGTCACGATATTCACACTAAACCACAGTGGGAATCTTCCTACGCTTCGGCCCTGTTCTGTAGGCTAGTGTTCAGGGATCCAGTGCAATAACCCTCATTCATTAAACCCAATCAGTGACACACTAAAGTCAGATGATCATAAACATCATCTCTGTACTAATATTGCTCTGGGTCGAGCTGCTCTATAGTGATGCACACGTCACATGGAAACGACACCTTCTCTCACTGTGGCATGAGCTTCTGATGGACTGAGTCAGTCTCTCACCTGGTTTCTTATATATTAAGCGCATTCTTTAAATCCATGTATTAGCTTATAAACCTTATACATGCATCAATAAACAGACATAAACACACGTGTGCTTTGAGTCTTCTGTCTAACACTGACTGTGTGTTTGTAATGTGACTGCATCTGTGACTCTTCAGCAGCGGGATTGTGGGATTTCTGTCGTGTTGAACAGGATTTATAAAACCGATTTTCTACTGTATAATCTGATTGGACGAGCTGCATTCTATATCAATGTGCCAAGATCTTTCATTTCTTAGCAACCATAAACAGTCTATAGTTTTAGGTTTCATGACTTTCGCACTCATCCCCATCATTATAATATATATATATATAATGCCTTTGAATATATATATATCAAAAGATCTTTGGAATAGTTTCCAGCCTTAACTCAGTGTTCATGTTTGTGTGTGTTTACCTGTTGAGAATTTGTCCGTACAGATCATGTGCATGTGACGACATCATCAGGTGTGTGTGCAGGTGACGACATCATCAGGTGTGTCTTGAGCTCTCCTGTGATCTGCTGAGATTCGCGCTGCTTCCTGATGAACACAAATAAAAATAACAATAGAAGTGCTGCAAACACAACGTTTCAAACAGATGAGGTTGTTTTAATAGTTCAGTGCTCACAGAAGAGAATACTGTTTCTTGAATATTGTCAACAATAGGGAAAATGCCTGCCTTAAGAACAATGTGCATTTACTTTTAAATTGTAAATATTTAGATATAAGTTTAGCACATGCTGGCTGATGATGCAGCAGAACTATGTATTAAAGGGTGAAAATGAAAATAATGTCATTGATTACTCACCCTCATGTCGTTCCACACCCGTAAGAACTTCGTTCACCTTCAGAACACAAATTAAGATATTTTTGATGAAATCCGATGGCTCAGTGAGGCCTGAGCAATGACATTTCCTCTCTCAAGATCCATTAATGTACTAAAAACATATTTAAATCAGTTCATGTGAGTACAGTGGTTCAATATTAATATTATAAAGCCACGAGAATATTTTTGGTGCGCCAAATAAACTAAATAATGACTTATATAGTGATGGCCGATTTCAAAACACTGCTTCAGGAAGCTTCGGAGCATTATGAATCAGCGTGTCGAATCAGCGGTTCGGAGCGCCAAAGTCACGTGATTTCAGCAGTTTGACACGCGAT
>RJVU01050255.1:1951406-1978947 GCA_003731715.1 Anabarilius grahami | reverse complement strand
CATGAGGGTGAGTAATAAATTACATTATTTTCATTTTTGGGTGAACTAACCCTTTAAGGGAAGTAAATAAACATTGGCTAATTGTCATGGAGAAAAAAAAGTCAAATTAATTAGAGGCCACTACTGGGGCAAGAAGCCCTCCCTGGCTAAACTTTTACTTTATTAATAAGAATTAAATTCATTTATACATACATATATATTTTTTAAGTGTCATTAATGTGTCAAAATATTTAATCAAGTATTCCATTTAAAATCGTGTTTTAACAGTTTAGTTGAATAATCAACCGATGACAAAGTAAATCTCAGTAAAAGATTAATCTGAAAGGTATTCATATTTAATTGAATAACTATTTTGAATTGAAGATTTGTCATGATAGCAACACTATGAATTTAAATGAGATGATTTTACACAATTAGTCTACAGGTTTGAATGAAAAGTGAATGTCTGAAATGTATAATTCATGGAATTATTGAATTATTGCCTCATAAATTACTATATTACATTTCAAAATTGTCACACTAATAACAAAAAGCCAATTCTGTGCAAATTAAGAATTAACCTACAGTTTTTATTTTGAAGTGAAAAGATAAAATTAGTATTTTCCCGCCAAATAAGAAATCAATCATGTTTTTGTAAACCATAATTATGACATAAACATACTAAGTCATATATGAGATGAAAAGTCGATACAGAAAACCAAAAATTGCGCCGTTTTAATCTAATAATTATGACTTTTCATTCTATAAATAAGATTTATCAAAGTCTTTCATACTAACACAAGAACATGTCACTCACGTGACTGATGTTTGTCCGAAGAGATGAAGACGATTCTAGAAACCTTGAGGGAAAATCGCAGTTTTTTCTCCGTCGATCGCAGCGACACCGATTCTGACAGGATTTTCTCTGAGGTGAGCTGCTTTTACTCCACAAACGCAAATTAAAAATGAATAATAACAATACAACGTCAACGCGGGATGTCTGAAGCGATTTACTAGTTATACAATAACTTTCAAAGCGGGATTTGGTGTTTTTTTTTAAGTAATCATCGTGACGCAATAAATTTAATCGTCAATTTTCACAGAGACTTTGTAAACAACGCACTAAAATAAAGAAATAAATACCGACAGCTCTAATCTTTTTTATCTATTAACGGACAGCGTTCGCGAGGTCTACGGTTGCTATGGCTGCGAAACTATTCGCGCCAATCTGTTTGACTTTCTTTTTAAAATGCTGTTAAAACATTTAGGGTCTTTTTCCACAAGTACAGCCAGTCAGTTTGGAAAACGTTTGCCGTTTTTGTGAGTAATATTCAAAGAGGTCTATTATATTACAATCTGACTAAAGGCCTGTTCGCAGTAAGGACGATATAACGATAGCGTCCACAAAAACACATGATAACGTTCCTTTTTTAAACGTTCGAGCTCTTTAAAGTAGGACAGATTCTGATTGGCTGTCAAAAAAGTAGTTCTAAGTGATTCCAACGATATTGTTCCTCTGTTTCGTTATCGTTATAGTTGTGTTGTGGTCGCTTCTATTGATTTTAACATTTAGAATGATTTTTATTGCTATATCTTTATCGTCCTTGGTGTGAAAGTGCCTTAAAGGTTCGCTCACACCAAGGACCATATGACGATTATTATAACTTAAGTTTTAAGGCCTATTCACACCAAGGACAATAACTGAGCATGTCGAACTTCACGACTGTTGATGAAGTTTGTTCTTTAGGTGAAGGTGTGTAGTATACAGGTGTTGGTCATATAATTAGAATATCATCAAAAAGTTTATTTCACTAATTCCATTCAAAAAGTGAAACTTGTATATTATATTCATTCATTACACACAGACTGATATATTTCAAATGTTTATTTCTTTTAATTTTGATGATTATAACTGACAACTAAGGAAAATCCCAAATTCAGTATCTCAGAAAATTAGAATATTGTGAAAAGGTTCAATATTGAAGACACCTGGTGCCACACTCTAATCAGCTAATTAACTCAAAACACCTGCAAAGGCCTTTAAATGGTCTCTCAGTCTAGTTCTGTAGGCTACACAATCATGGGGAAGACTGCTGACTTGACAGTTGTCCAAAAGACGACCATTGACACCTTGCACAAGGAGGGCAAGACACAAAAGGTCATTGCAAAAGAGGCTGGCTGTTCACAGAGCTCTGTGTCCAAGCACATTAATAGAGAGGCGAAGGGAAGGAAAAGATGTGGTAGAAAAAAGTGTACAAGCAATAGGGATAACCGCACCCTGGAGAGGATTGTGAAACAAAACCCATTCAAAAATGTGGGGGAGATTCACAAAGAGTGGACTGCAGCTGGAGTCAGTGCTTCAAGAACCACTACGCACAGACGTATGCAAGACATGGGTTTCAGCTGTCGCATTCCTTGTGTCAAGCCACTCTTGAACAACAGACAGCGTCAGAAGCGTCTCGCCTGGGCTAAAGACAAAAAGGACTGGACTGCTGCTGAGTGGTCCAAAGTTATGTTCTCTGATGAAAGTAAATTTTGCATTTCCTTTGGAAATCAGGGTCCCAGAGTCTGGAGGAAGAGAGGAGAGGCACACAATCCACGTTGCTTGAGGTCCAGTGTAAAGTTTCCACAGTCAGTGATGGTTTGGGGTGCCATGTCATCTGCTGGTGTTGGTCCACTGTGTTTTCTGAGGTCCAAGGTCAACGCAGCCGTATACCAGGAAGTTTTAGAGCACTTCATGCTTCCTGCTGCTGACCAACTTTATGGAGATGCAGATTTCATTTTCCAACAGGACTTGGCACCTGCACACAGTGCCAAAGCTACCAGTACCTGGTTTAAGGACCATGGTATCCCTGTTCTTAATTGGCCAGCAAACTCGCCTGACCTTAACCCCATAGAAAATCTATGGGGTATTGTGAAGAGGAAGATGCGATATGCCAGACCCAACAATGCAGAAGAGCTGAAGGCCACTATCAGAGCAACCTGGGCTCTCATAACACCTGAGCAGTGCCACAGACTGATCGACTCCATGCCACGCCGCATTGCTGCAGTAATTCAGGCAAAAGGAGCCCCAACTAAGTATTGAGTGCTGTACATGCTCATACTTTTCATGTTCATACTTTTCAGTTGGCCAAGATTTCTAAAAATCCTTTCTTTGTATTGGTCTTAAGTAATATTCTAATTTTCTGAGATACTGAATTTGGGATTTTCCTTAGTTGTCAGTTATAATCATCAAAATTAAAAGAAATAAACATTTGAAATATATCAGTCTGTGTGTAATGAATGAATATAATATACAAGTTTCACTTTTTGAATGGAATTAGTGAAATAAATCAACTTTTTGATGATATTCTAATTATATGACCAGCACCTGTAGATAAACTAGGTGTAATTTACACTCTTTAAGCTTTTAAACACACATCATAAACATAAATCACAAAGACACCTAAAATAAGAGTTTTACAGTGAGAGGAAACATATGACCTTTATATGATTTTTCAGCGTTTTATTAAATATACAGTAAAAAATGTTTACAGATCCATTAATATCACCAGCATCAAATATTCTCATGTTTCAGCTGACAGAATCGTGCCAGATAAATGTATCTATGAGATACACTAGATTAACACTCTCACACGATACTCAAACGACAATAAATGACAAAAGTACCGCTGTAACATTATAAACTCGAGTCTTGATTGTGTGGACTGGTTTCAGTGGTCAGCACAGTGAAATCACACACACTGCGCTGTCATTTGCATTGCAATCTGCCCATAATCTACACGAGATTCAAACATAAATGAAGTCTGAAACATAAATCCATTCATACAGCTCTCCACATGTGTGTTTCTGTACATAAAAACATTCTGTTGGCATACAGCTCTGTACAAAATCTGATAATAGTATCATAAGCAAGTGTTCTTTCCAAAAAGTGACGGACATCACATGTAAAATTGCTTTATTTTATACAAGGCAACTTGTTGTAGTTTAGAATAAATATTTAACTCTATACAGTGATATTGTACCAGTTATTAACCACTTTATAATTTTATACAGACATAAAAATCTTAAAAAATACTTTTAAAAGATGACGATTCCTGTTATAATTGTACAGGATAAAATGTGACTTATTAAAACATCTAAGTTGCATCTGTTCATTTGTTCAGAGGTGACTCATTCTCAACGTAACGTCATAAAAATCACGCACGCACACACAAGACACGCAAACGCGCACCGTGTCTTTGTTTCTTGTATCATGCGCTACTCGGAACAGTGCGAAGACCGTTTTCAGCAATGCGAGCCCTGCAAGAGTGTGTTGGTGTGTGCGTGCGGCTCACAGCATTAAGCGCATGGATGGGCGCTGTTCTTTAGTGGCGCCCCCTGTAGGCGGCGAGTGGGACGGGCCCTCGGAGGGGTCGTGCTGCAGTGTGAGTTTATCTGGGGTGTAGTCGTTCCGTTTCAGGTCTGACAACAAACAAACACACAAAAAGCTCCTTTAAAACTGTAGTTTTCAGTTAAAACTTTGCATAGTAGGAAAAAAATACTATCAAATACTGAACAATACAATCATAATCCAACATTATTCTGCTCATCTCACCTGGAAGTTTGAGTTTTCGGCAGCACGAGTTGCAGTGATGTTTGGCGCGGAAGTTTCGAATGGCGTCGTCTCCGAGGTTCGCAGGACCAAAGATCATATCGTAAGACCTGTTGCATTCAAATACATAAAAAGTAAATTAATAAACTCTTAAAATAGGCTTTATTTTCTCTCTTTTGGTTTTCTCTCGCACTACAGACAGTGTTGGAAAACTCACCCTTTCTCTCCGCTCTTAATGACCGACGGATCTGTCAGAATCTCACCGACTCCTGCAGAGAGACAGAGAGAGATCAGTCACATACAGACCATCATTTCAACAAGTTTACAGAAACACACACGGCAGCAGTAGACAGGGCAGCGTTCCGCGGGTTTAACAGAAATATCAAGCTCCTACTTGTGTTGTAGCACTTAGACAAATTATTCAAGTCAAAAAATTGTGTAATTTGAGCGGTTCGAGAAACTAACCCTGCAGGTCCAGCACGAGCAGCTCTCCGCGTGTGTATTCATACGTCCAGTGGCTGAAGGCCAGCATGGTTTCTTCCAGAAGGTTAGTTGGGACGATTTCATCCCCGTTGTTGTTATTAAACTTGCGGAAGTCTCCAGTGATACATTCCTCAATGGCAAACCACTGACCCGCAGAGTGACAGTACAGCAGGAACACCTCCAGGAACCTGCACACAAAACACACTGGCATCACGCTTCAACACACGCGCAGAAAATGCACTCGAATCTCACATAAAAAAACTCGCATCTGTGTGTGTTTGGAGACGAACGTTCAGCAACAGTTTTCAGTGATCATGTAGGGTTTCATAATCTCTAGGCATGTAAGTGTATGATCAGTACCTGGGTGAGTATGGGATTGTTTTGGGTCTGATCTGATTGAAGGCAAACGTGAGTTTCTGAGACGCTCTCTGCTGCTGAATTTCCTGTTCAGAACAGAAACACACAAACACACGTTCAGTGGAGTCACACACAGACATTAAAGCTTTGAGATCAGATTGGAAACAGCAATCAAAATGTCATAACTGGATCTTCTCCAATCATTTACTGTGCTTAAACCCCACCCCTGCTAGCTCACATCCATCTGACTAGATTTGAGTGCCACGCCCACATCTCAACATCCAATCAACAGCTGATGCATAGAACCAAGTCCCGCCCTACATTTATTCTTTGTCAATAATCCATTAAGCTGGTTCCCTTTCGAATTGGAACTCGCACTGCATCTGAAGAACAGCTCCAGCGTGACCGGTGTCTGAAGCATGTGATTCAAACGCGACAATGTCATTGGCCGGTGACAGCCCGTGACGTGGCTACGTGTGCGATTGTGAGTACCTGTAGTTTCTACGGATGTGCGTTTGGGTGGAATGCCTTCGACTCGTCGAGGAGGCTGGAATGTGCTGGGTAGGATGCATTCGTAAAACTATCTACAGAGACAGGTAAGGAGCTTTGTCTTTTCTGTTGTCTACTGAGGGATAGTAGTTAGCGTTTGTACGAGCGTTCGGCTCTCGAGGGAGTAGAAGGCACTCATAGCGATGCATCTGTGGCTGTTCTCGCAGGATTCTTTCAGAGTTACAGAATCTGGCATTTGAATTTATTGCGCTTAACTCCCGAGGGGGTCTAATGCGTGTTGTGCGATGAGGTCGCTGTGTTTTTCTCCACCCAGGCTTTACTCCCTCTTAAGGGATGAGAGCTAAGCACTACTTTCTGAGGCTCAGGTTCCGTGGCCACCATTGCGGTGAGGCGGGATTGAGGACGGGTTGTAGGCAGAGCGCGGAAGGAGTCGAGCAGGAATATTTTTTGTTTAAGCTCCTCTTGCTAGCTCTGGTACTGCTACTGATTAATTTGATAAGATCTAATTCTAAGGAATTATGAGCTTTTAAAGTAGAGCGTTTTGCTGAGGCCTCCACTCTCCTGAGCTCCACCTAGACATGACATCAAGTGTGCCGGCTCTCTCGGGCCACTGTGATAGTCTTTAAGGTTGAGCGTAGTTTGCTCCATCTCGCTCTAGAGAGCCATTCTGCTGAGGCCTCTGCTCACCTGAGCTGTTCAGCCCTCTGTGAGGCCGCCTTGATTAACTGTCTTTGATTAGATCCATCTCGGGCTCTATTCTAATTTGGTTCAGAGATGCTGACTTCGAGTCAGTCAGGGTTGAGCATGTCTTTTCAGCTTCCCTGGTGTCCTCAGGGGTTGAACCAGGTCCTCCCCCTAGTATAGTGACAAGGCAAAAGAACTCACGTTTCACTTTGCCTGTATTTCCTTAAAGGTCATGTCAGAGACTGGCATCACCAGACCTTGACCTCTGCCTTTGGAGCAGGCGCTTTTTGCTTGCCCCAGTATGGGTTTTTCCCTTGCATAGGGCATGGGCCTAGGTTGTGGCCTTAGAGAATAGTGTCACTGACAGTTCCATGTTTGACCTGAGTGAGGGATTGGTTTCCGGCATCTAAGTCCGTTGAGCCTTCTTTGTGCTTGTCATAACTATAGGCGGTTATTCCCTCAGCATGGCGGAGTAGGTACTCGTTCCACAAAGTGTCTTCGGATGCAGTGCGAGTTCCCATTCAAAAGGGAATGTCTCAGGTCATGCATGTAACCATGATTCCCTGAGAAGGGGAATGAGACACTGTGTCTTGCTGCCATGCTTCGGGTAGACCTGGTCACGTCTCCTTCAGACAAAGAAGTTGTTGATGTGTACTACAGGTGTCCTCTTGTACTCACGGTCGCACACGTAGCCACATCACCGGCTGTCGCCGACCAATGACATTGAGTTTGAATCACGTGCTTCAGACACCGGTCATGCTGAAGGTGTTTCCCAAAGTGTCTTCGGACAGAGTGTCTCGTTCCCCTTCTCAGGGAACCTTGGTTATATGCATAACCTGAGACATTTCACAATTACCATTGGTCGGCAAAATACAGTCATTCCAATTGGAATGACTGTATTACGCTTAATAAGGTGTTTCACACGAGGGCGAAAAAGTTGCCTAAGCAGATTTCACTCATATTTAAGCTGGTCACGCAAATTCGCCATGCTGACCAACAGAAGGCTTTTCGAAAGTTACTTTTGTGTGAGCTGTGCTTCATACATCTCGTCAATGAACTTGTTTTTGAACATGAAACTTAGCTAATGTGATACACCGTTAAGGCATGTTCACACCAAGGACGATAACAGTAAGTTCTAAAAATGATTCTAAATATAAAGAATAGCAGAGTCCAAACCACAACTATAACGACACATCACTGGAAACACTTTCAGAGCAATTATTTTTTCCGCTGATGAAAGATTAAAGCCAATCAAAATTGATCCTGCTTTAAAGAGCTCAAGCATTTAAAGCAACAGACGAGAAAACTGGTATGGACGGTGATATAGTTTCATTAATGCACCAATAACATTAACTATAACAATAAGTGTTTTTTGTTATAGTCAACTTTAAATGTACAGCAGCTGTTATTAAAAACTCTTGTGACTTGAGAGTTTGGGTACATGAACACCTGGAAAAGCTGAGTAACAAGGAATCTGAGTTCTATATATGAAAACAAGACTGGATTCTCTCGCATGCTGTTGTGTGTTCATACCCTGAGACAGAGGTGTAGGACTGTTTCCTCTTTGTAAATGGTTTGCCAGGTGTTGACCACCTCAGGTAGGAAGGATTTGACGATGTACAGGTGTCCAGGTTTCAGGATGTCGTATTCGGACCAGGTGCAGAGAACCTTCAGCGCGCGCCGCAGGCCGCCGCCCATCTCCTCCTTACTGAGGAACTCGATCTTGGCGCAGAGGCCGCGCTGAGCCCACGACGACATGCTGTTATTGATGCTGTTGGGAGAACTTTCCTCCAGACGGTACACGGTCACGGGTTCACCTGCACGACACGCAAACACGAGAATGTCACGCTGAAACACGACCAACGTCATCACAATATCACTAATACAGTAATACACAGTAGGGCTGGGCGGTGTGAACAAACTCTAACCCTTTCTCTGTAAGAAATTAAGAAACTCTGATGTAAATCAGCAGTGCACCGCCCAGAACTACATGAAATAAACAGCAAAGCCTGATGGGATAAGAGGGCAGGAGTGTGCCTTACCTCTAGGGGGCACTGGGGTGAATGGAATACTCTGGGACAACCGCATCAGGTTATTACGCTCCACCGCTGATACACACACACACACACACACACACACACACAGAGGGATGATGTCAGAACACGTCACGTCAGCTTCAAACCCAAACCACCGTGTCTCAGCCAGTTAAATGACACGTTTAGAGGCTCTCATTACAGTCTGTGTTTAAGTGAGTGAGGCACTGTGGGTCGGGTTTAAATCAGGACACGTTTATGCTTTCAGGACATTGCGTTGGAAGAAATGACAGAAAAACTGACCTGAATACTGATAACTCTCCATGGGCTTGAACGGAGAACCGATCGCTGCTCCACAGACACACAGAGCAAAGAATGAGCGTTACAACACAAAAATACCATAGTATTACCAAGGTCCCAATTTGGGTGAAAAAGTGATTCTTGTGGTTGTCATGTGATGTGTTTTATGTAAATTGTTTTTTTCCCCCATTGTTTATAAATACGTTTTGTAATGTGTTTTTATTACGCCTATTTTATGTATCTTAATTTTACTTATGTAAAGCGCTTTGAGAAATGACTTTTAAAAGCGCTATACAAAATAAAGTTATTATTATAGTTATTAAGGCTATCAGTGTACCGTAGTACTGTACATGTAAGGGAAGCACACTGTATGTGCAATGCTGAGACGGACCAGCAGGGGTCAGACTTACAGTCCTTGCGTGCGCCCAGGTGTGTGTGACGGGAGGCGTACAGACCCGCTGCAGCTGAAACACACACACACACACACACACACACACAGCAGTTAGACTAAAGACATGTCCAGTCATGATGTTTGTGCCGATCAGTAGATGAGATGAAACACTCACTGTTTGAAATGTCTTCTCCTGGACTCCTGAACACAATGGGGGGGAAAAAAAGAAATCATTTATAGCATAAGAATTAATTGAGCAACAATCATTTATAAAAAATACATTCACTGCATGACATGACTTAATTTCACACACAATGATGTCAGTTACTGGACAGTTACTCACAGTTTGCTGGATTGAGCTGATTTACCCTGAGAATAAAAGACAAACTGTGTAAATGATTTATCAAAGTCGTAAATAAAGATCAATGGACTGTTTTACAAGAAAATACTATTTCAGTCTTTTAACATTTAATTCAATGTGTTACTTGCTGCCATTTATTATTTAAACGTCATGTCAGCAACAAGACGAGACCAACGTGAATAACAAAAAACATAAATAACTATATATGACATTTAAAGTGCCCCATTATGCTATTTTAAAGGTTTCTAATGTTGTTTTATCGTCTCCTACAACAAGTTCACATTCATCAAAGGTCAAAAAACACTTTAATTTTCTCATAATATCCACTGCAGCATCAGCTCTTTTCTCTCAGTGTCTGAAACGCTTCGATCAAGGATTCGGTCTCGTTAAACCCCGCCTTTCTGAAAGCTGCTCTGCTGTGATTGGTCAGAAACCAAACGCTCATTATCATATCTGAATCTCAGCTCAGTGATACGAACAGTATCAGTTTTACCGTATCAACAACACGAACCAAACTCTTCCAGTCTCAGATACAACTACAGTGATTGAGGGCGGGGCAAAGAGATGCTGTTCAGCCAATGAAGACCCGAGGCGGGGATTATGCAAATTAATTACGTTGTTATGTAGGTTCAGCTGGAAGTGAGACTGAATTACTACATGAAAGGTTCGAAGAGCATAATAGAGGGCACATCTTTAAACACATCAGTTAAACATTTTGTTTCTTGCTGTAATTAATTGTGAAATTTACTAGCAATTTCTGGATGAAAATTGTTTCTACACCAGTTTCTGTTAAACATTCTGATTGTGTGTTTGACTGACCAACATCAGAGCGGCTGACAGATCCTCGTAGCGCGAGACGTCCTCCAGCGACACGCGCGTCCTCTCCTGCTTACTGAGCGCTGAAACACATAAAGAGACGGACGCACACTTAAAATGATTACATTCATTCATTTTGCAGTCGCTGTTATTTAAAGCGACTTACAAATGTGGAATACAGCAAGCGATTCATCGTGAAGAGGCAAATAAACACAAGAAGTGCTCAAAATACAAAGCTTCAGACATTGCTTAGAGTAAAATAAATATAGGGATTCTGCAAACTAAAGAGTGAAGTGTGTAAATGAGTTCAGAGGCCAGCAGGTGGCGTGTGATCTGTGCTCATGATGTCACCAGCGAGCTGCTGAAACTGGGTTAATGTTTACAGGTTCACTCGTGTTGTGCAACGCTGCTGTTTGGACTCACTGGACTCTGGATGCAGGAACGAAGGGTTTCTGTCGAACTCTGTGAAACCGGCGTACGAGTTCACCGTCCGCATGTGACCCTGCGACACCGCCTGCGGAAACACACACAACATCCATCGGCATTGGGCCGCACTGGAGGAAATCCTGGCATCTTTAGCATTTAAAACTACACTGACCACATCTCGACCCTTTCTGGACGGACTCGACTGCCGCCCGCTCACTGCACTCTCTTTAGGGAACGACTTCTGACCTTCAGGCTCATCCTTGTGACCTTTAGAGGAAAATGGCAGAATGAGTCCAAAGGCATTTATACACATATTTAGCTGTTTTGATCAGTGGATTATACAGTCACCATGTTAAATGTTTCCCTCTGATGACACTGAGCTTTAATAACCCGTCACTAACCAAACCACCTAACCAGCACCAGCCCGGGTTAGTTTAGTCTACCACAATCTCACACCACACGCCAGCACTTTATTCACTCCCGAGGGACATTTAGTAAAAAGCGACCAGTTGAGATGAAATCACCGCCAGAGGTCAGAGGTCACCCGTCTCACCCTCTCTCAAGGCCCCGATATACTTCAAACGAAATCAAACATCATTTCAAACAAAATCAGGACAGAACGAAGTTCGCTTGGAGTTCATGTGTGGAGTTTGAAACAGCTTGCTAAAGAGAACCAGAAAACCTACGAACTACCATTGGTCCATTGTGATGATGTAACAGGTGGGTGTGGCTCGGAGGCTCCGCCTTCTTTGAGGTGTAAATCTTCAGGTTCATTTCTTCTGTTCAGTCCATCGAGGTCAGACGTGAGAAAAACAAGTCGCTTTATAGTAGAAACTGAAGCTGTGATTCTAATTGAAAGCGACACGGTTTTTCATGTTTAATACTGTAAATCAATCTATTGTATAAAGTGCTGTATAAAGATGATCAGATGCGGTTTTCTCACCGCTGTCATTTTTGTTGTGCTTATTTTGTATTGAGAGGAAAGTGCAGCACATTTTCATCTAAATGTGGGGATGTTCGCTAACAGTATATCTCTGGAAAGCTATTTCTAACTTCATTTTACCCCTAAACAGAACTTCGCCATGAGTATATCGGGGCCTTAACACACACAGGGGCATGCAGAGGGTCAAGGGTCACGGTTAGGGCGGGGTTATGCGTCATATATCCCTGATTCCCAGTGGTGGACCGAAGCCAAACCTCCGGTTCTCTGCCTGAGTCTGTGCAGCGCGCGTCTGCAGCGGCCGTCCTTCTGGAAGCGCCGGGGCCGGTGCTCAGGGGCCTGAGGGAAACCCGGGAGGGGCGTGTTTCTGTCAGGCTGGTCGGTAGTGTGGTCTTGAACTCTAACCTCATCATCATCATCATCAGAGAAGGCATGATTCACGTATCCCTCACACTCGGGCTCACTCACGACCAGCACTGGCAGGCCTCCATCAACACTCTCCTCATACTCACCCACGAAGGCACCAAACTCCACGGCGCTGTGCGACGGCTCCGTCTGCCCCGAGTGCTGAGAGTCGGCGAGGTGTGACGGCGTGCTGACGAAGAATGTAGCCGCGGTCGCCGGCGCACTGACGAGGCTGGCAGGACCCACGTGCTCACGGAGGGAGCGTCTGAGGGAGTGAGTGCGCGTGAGCGACTGCGGTAAGGCACAGCCGGAGGATCCCGCCTCGACCGTGAACGGAGCACGTCTGTCCGGGCTCTGAGGAAGCTCCGCCCCCTGCAGCCCTTCGGCTCCGCCCCCAAACAGAGACTCCGCTATGCTGGTGGCGGGCGGCAGGAATCCCACACTGCAGCGCACCAGCGCGCTAGACTTCGAGTGTCCCGTCACGTCGGGCACCAGGTTCTTGGAGACGCTGAGCTCGCGCGTGATCTGGTTGTGCACTTTACTGGCCTCAGACGCGCGCTGGGCTGTCAGCGCCTTCAGCGTGTCCACCGTGAGCGCCGAGAGGTCCTGCAGGTGTCCGATTTGAGAATCCAGCGTGTGCAAAGAGCGCTTGATGAAGTTCACCTTGTTTCCAACCTCCTTCAGCTGCACACACATCGTTTCCACCCTAAAAACACACAGATTCATAGAATCACAATAGGTTTCACATTTGTTCATGCATTGGGCAGGTACTTATCCAAAAAGTTTAAAAGCCACTTAATATTGACTATTCAGTAATATTACTAATTTGACTGCACTGACAATATCGTATGAGAACAAAACTTTAATTGAATTGATCTGAATAATGACACTATTGTCTTCAGTATAGCTGCTTAAAGCAGAAGTAGAAGTTTGCATCATAGATCATTATTTCCTGTTTGTTACTGTGAAGTTACACATTTTCCAGACCTGTCGGACGTGAGTCTGATTCTCTCTTCACTCCCAGAGTGAAACTGATCGTCTTTCTCGTGGAAGTACGTCTCTACGCACTGCTCCTCGAAATCGTGCAGTTTCTTCTGGTCCTCCTCGGTCAGGAAGAGCTCTGCGGAGACACGCACAGTCAAACAGGGCATCCGCAGGGTTTTACAATCTAATTTAGAGCTTTTAAAGTCCTTTTCTGCACAAATAAAATTAACACCATATGGGCAGGTAGAGCAAGATGAAAAACGACGATGTAAATAACTTTACACTTAAAATAACACAGGCCTTATAAAATGATAAACCTCAAATTTCAGCCTTTAAAATAAAATAATGAGAGTCAAAATTATACGTTATTATATTTAAATATAATTATATTTTTTCATTTAAAATATATTGTGCAATTCATATTAAAATATATCTCTGCATCAGGTGCCGATCATGGAACAGCCGAAATATAGCGGTTACCCCTGTTTACAATGCAGCTGCGCTTTTTAGAAATGCGACGAGTTTGCAGGTATGATACTAACATAAGGTAAACATTGTAATAATAGAAAAAAGAAGCGTGATGTCAAAATAACACATGTGCCCAATGATGACCCGATGGTCGAAACGTTGCGCTATCAATAAAGTTGTTTGGAGCTGTTATTTTCAGTGTGCGGACATCGCGCTTCTTTTTTCCATTATTGTTATTCTGTTGTCCTGCACCTGAGCCCAATTAGGGTGCTTGGGATGTGCACAACTTCTTATTTTTAAACTTTTTACTAATTCATCAACAGTAGATCATAAGCAATCTATAGACATAAATGCGCAGTATTTATTGTGAACTGCTCTGAAACCACAAACCCTTTAGAACGAGCAACAGTGCCTTTTTTTTACTTTCAAATGTACTGAAGTTTAATATTGACATTAAGCTATATTGCGATTCTTGAAGATATTTAAGACTGATTATGGCCTTAAATTTAATACAAATGTTTAAGGAGTGTTTAAAGAGCCGCGGGGAGCCAGTCAAAGCGCAGCGGAGGCACGTTACTTGGTCCGTAGGTGCTGCTGTCCTTCTTCCTCTTCCTGCAGATGGACGACAGGACAGACGCAATGTGGCTGAGCAGAATCAGCGGCGGCGGCAGGACGGGCTTGTCGTGATACGCCATGATGAAGTGGTAGCGCTGGTATTTCCACACCAGGTTAGATATGGACTTCACCTGCAGGTACACGTTACTGCGGAGGAACGGCATGGTCAGTTATCATGACGAACATCTTATGGAGAACACGGGCGGGGCGGCGGGTCACTCACTTGAAGAAGGCGATGAGCAGGTTCACCATCAGTATATACTGGACGAACAGATAGACGGCCTGCAGCAGCGGCGTCAACCACACGCCCGTCGCACACAGCTCCTTAGCATGATCCTCGCTTGAGTTCGCACACACTGCAAACACACGTCACATGTGAACACTGATGCCAATGACATCACTAGCATTACTATGTGGTTGCCAGGGTGTTGCTATGGCGAGGTGCTTTAGAGCATTGCTATGTGGTTGCTAGGGTATTGTGGGTGGTTGCCAAGGGGTTGCTATGTGGTTGCTAGGGCGCTGTGAGTGGGTTTTAAAGATCATTAGAAGTACAAGCCAAATATTACAAAGAAAGAAAGAAATTATGTTTATAAAGACAATGAAACTTATTTATATAACCATTAAGATTTCTTCAGTGTGTCATTAATTGGTTCATGTGAATTGATGTACTTAACTAATGTTTACAAATGTAACCTAAATGTAAGTGTTTCCAAATAATTTAATGATGTTTTAGCAGATCTTAGGGTTAGGGTTGGTTAGTTTTTTCCCCCATGTTACAGTCGTGAGAATTTGGGAGGGTTTAAAAGTGTTTGATTGTGATGTTAGATAAATGCATGCTAGTTACACCAAGCGTTCCTTGTTCTGTGTGCGAGTCTCCAGGGGTTTACCGTCAATCTCGTACGCATAAACTTCACCGTACATCATCCAGTAGGGCTGGAAAACCACATCTTTGGCCAAAGTCCATGAAGGATCCTCATTTGGGTACAAAATGGCTTTACGAGGAACCCCGAAACTCAGCAGCACGACTGCCATAATGACCACAATATAGAACATGTTGGCCACCTGCGGAAAGAGCGAACAAACTAATCAAACCAATTTGTACTCAACATCGCATGTGTTCACGAGCAGTGATGGGGAAAGTTACTTTTAAAAGTAATGTGTTAGGATACTGTTACTTCCTAAAAAGTAACTAATTACATGAATTAGTTACTTTTGCATTACATTTCTCGCTTGCGCTCTATTATTCAACATAATATGCATTACAAAGTAACACATTACAAGTAACGCACATTAAGTAATCGGACTATTTTTAAAAGTAGAAAGTAATGCGTTACTTTACTTGTTACATAAAAAGTAATCCGATTACGTAATGCACATTGCTTGTAATGGGTTACTTGTTACATCAAAAAAGTAATCTGAATATGTAACCCACGTTACATGTAATGCGTTACTTGTTACATAAAAAATAATCTGATTAAGTAATGCACGTTACTTTACACGTTACATCAAAAGAGTAATCGGATTACATAATGCACGTTACTTGTAATGCGTTACTTGTTACAATAAAAAAAGTAATCCGATTACATAATGCACATGTAACGTAACACCCACAACCCTGTTCACAAGCTCTCACCATCTTCCCGATCATCATGACGTACGGCCCCGCCTGCTGATTGACAGCCAGGATATCCAGTAGCCGCACGTACCAGAAGATGATGTTAAGGCAGTACACGATCCGGCCCGCGATAAACACGTTACCATTGCCGAATCGCAGACCGAAGCCCACGAAGAACATCAGGATGGCCAGGAAGTCAGAAATGTTAAAGTAGTCACTGAACCACACTTTAATCTTCTGACTGATTTTCCCTCCTTCAGACATGAACATCTAGAGAGGAAAAATACACAGACGTACACAAAAGTCACGTGTGCGATCCTCACGTTTGAGAACAGCGAGTCAATCATCAGACGGCGGGATTAAACGCTCAGCTGAGACTCGTTGGATTGTAACAAATGTTGCTCAAAATAATTACACATTTCTGATACGCTCCGCTCGAACATCTGAACACACACAAACCTCTCGTATCTTCTCCACCGCGAGCGTGAAGATGTACAGAATGACGATCCATTCCTGAGGAGACGGAAGCTGCTCCATTTTCACCAACACCACAAATGAATACAGCATCAGGAACCCGATATAAAAGAGCTGCAGCACACAATTACACAGATTATATATATATACACACAAGTGCATGTACAGAAAAGCTTCATAAGGAGCTAAAATCTCAAACACACAGCAGATGATGTTCAGTCAGTTTTCATGATCACAAAATCTGAAGGGTCAGTTGTACGATTTAGAGACACTATTATTACAATAATCAAGTATTACAGAGAGATGAATTCAATGAATATTTTAAAGTATAATCAAATGAAACAATTCCTTTACTATAATGCATTGCATTTCTGTCATAATTTCTTCAAGTTAAACCGATCATTTATTTGGTGGTTTGTAGTGAGGAGCTTTGAGTTCCTGTGTATTTGATTTCCAAATCCAAAAATTGCCAAATTCTGTGACATTCTGCTTTATACAGTAAATTCCACTTTAATGACTGGATTCCTCATTTCCTGTATCACAGAAATCATACGGCTCTAGGTGTCAGTTGTGTGTTTGGGTTTCTCAAGAATTGCTCACTGCGGCTGAACAATCAAAGAGTCATAATGATTCAGATCACACACACAAAACAATCATTATTTGCTTTTCTGAAAATCTTTAATAATTCACATTCACCTCAACACCAGCTTATGAGAGAAAACAGATGAATGATCAACCAGCGCACACACACACACACACACACACACACACACACACACTCTCGGGGGTTGAAATGTCACTAGTAAACCTTCCACTAGTTCTGTGATGTTTATCTGTATAACGCGGCGAGTTTATGCAGGGACGAGTGTCTCTGATACTATCACATGGGAACAACAATCCAGAACACTTACTCAAGAGTTGGAAATCAAGCACACACACACACACACACAGAGCGTGAGAAAAGAGTCATACGTACCGTGTTGAACCAGAACTTGACGATGGGCGCGTGGTAGAAGGCGTAGAACTTGCGTGTGATGGGTAATCGGCGCGAGCGGACGTGGACCTCCGATTCGCTTTTCATTTCTGCGTTCTCATTCATTCGCACTTCTTTAAAGACATCCTGACACACACAAACACACAGCTGTCAATCTGCACTGAAAAAAATTATATATACAGTATTTCTGTCTTGTTTTCCAGCACAAATTTCTAAACATTCTTAAATCAAGATACATTTACTGGATACAAGATGTTAAAGGATTAGTTCACTTTCTAATTAAAATTTCCTGATAATTTACTCTCCTCCATGTCATCCAAGATGTTCATGTCTTTCTTTCTTCAGTGGAAAAGAAATGAAGGAAAACATTCCAGGATTTTTCTCCATATAGTGGACTTCACTGGGGTTCAACGGGTTGAAGGTCCAAATGTCAGTTTCAGTGCAGCTTCAAAGAGCTCTACATGATCCCAGACGAGGAATAAGAGTCTTATCTAGAGAAACCATCAGCTAAAAAAAAATAAAATAATTATATATGTTTTAACAATAAATGCTCATCTTGAACTAGCTCTCTTCTTCTTCTTCTCTATTTGAATTCCAGCAGTGTAGACACTGTTAAGTGTATTACTGCCCTCCTCAGGTCAAAGTTTGAACTAAATTGTCATATACAATATGCTAGTGCAAGTATATAACAACTGAACTGAAACTGACATTTGGACCTTCAACCGTTTGGGCTCCAGTGAAGTCCACTATATGGAGAAAAATCCTGGAATGTTTTTATCAAAAACCTTCATTTCTTTTCGACTGAAGAAAGAAAGACATGAACATCTTGGATGACATGGAGGAGAGTAAATTATCAGGAAATTTGAATTTGAAAGTGAACTAATCCTTTAAGTCTTGTTTCCTGAAAAATGTGTGAAAATGAAGTGAGTTTATGCTTAAAACAAGATCAAATATCTGCCAATGGAGTCAGAAAACAAGATTGAGGAAGAACATCATTTGTTCCAGTGCGATTGTGAAAGAACACTTGAAAACACACTTGTGTAAAGATTGACCGTTTTCTGCGGATCAGTGGACAGAACAATGGCCAAGGCACGTTATCAGACGTCAAGCATGTTAAATATTTCATCTGTGAGGTTTGCGGTTACCATCTGGATGTCGTCTGGGTTCTGCAGGTTGTGCTCGCTGTCCTCCATGCTCTGATGGGCGTCCTGCGACTGGGGAATGTGGGACATCTCCGCTTTAGTCTTGTACTCCAGCAGAAGGATGGCGGGAGGAACGAGGATGCTCAAGATCACCTGGACAAACATGAATAAACCATTCTTCTCTGCATTTCTCCTCTTCTCTACTCCTTCCCTACTTTGGATAAAAGCGTCTGCTAAAAGCATAAATGCACTGTATTGGAGTGCCGAGGGTGCGAGCGCAGCTCTACCTTGTACCAGGAGTTCTTGCGCATGTTCAGGCGTCCCATCCACATGTCGGACAGCAGCATCTGTGTGCAGGTGTGAGCCACGAAGGGCCGGAGGCGCGACGACACCGCCAGCTTCAGGCAGGTGGAGTTGCTCCAGTTCTTCAGCTCGTACGTCAGCAGCTTCATGGCCATCGTCTCGTCCTGCCGGAACGACTGCTCCAGCAGATCCACCGCCAGCGTGCCGAACTCACTGACGACACACACAAACACATTCATTTCTACAGTCAAAGCAGCTTCACAGTCACTCTGAGGCAGCGATTCAGCTTCATTTCCAGCATTTGATTCTCAGACTCATCGTGACTCACTTGGAGTACTCCTTCAGCTCCTCCGAGGTGTCGTCCACCACGTCGCTCTTCTTGGCCTCGTATCCCATGGAGCGCAGCAGTTTGCAGGCCACCAGCGCTTTGGCCATGGACTCCTCGCCGTGCTGCCAGAAGAACAGAGACATCTTCTGCCGCTTCATCAGCACGGCCCACACCAGCAGCTCGTTGAAGGGATACGGGAAGCGCCGCGTCTCCGGGTCGTCGATGTCCACCACCTCCTCTCTACTCTTCTTCTTCTGCTCCGTGGCCGAATCCAGCTGAGGAACAATCAGACGATTAGACCAGAAACACACAGCGGTTGAGCTACAGGAACACACACCAGAGACCCGCTTTACCTTGGGCTTGTAGGGCTGTGCGGTCTTGATGAAGTGATTGTGTCGGGTTTTCTCTTTTTTATCAGCCTGAATGCTGAAGGACTCATGGGAGCTGCTGGCCGTGTGTCGCCCTGACCGCTGACAGACAGACAGACAAATGGACAGGCATACGGATGGATGGACAGAGGCAGACGGACGGACGGATGGACAGACAGATGGACAAGCAGACGGATGGACAGACGGACAGACAGGCAGACACAGACAGGCAGATGGACGGACAGATAAGCAGACAGACAGATGGACAAGCAGACGGACAGACAGACGGAGAAGCAGACGGATGGACGGACAGACAGACAGGCAGACGGACGGACAGACAGACAGGCAGACGGACAAGCAGACAGACAGATGGACAAGCAGACAGACGGACAGACAGACAGACAGACAGACGGACAGACAGGCAGATAGACGGACAGATAGACGGATGGACAGACAGACAAGCAGACGGACAGACAGACAGACGGACAGACAGGCAGATAGACGGACAGATAGACGGATGGACAGACAGACAAGCAGACGGACAGACAGACGGAGANGACAGGCAGACACAGACAGGCAGATGGACGGATGGACGGACAGACAAGCAGACAGACAGGCAGACGGACAGACGGACAGGCAGACAGGCAGAAAGAAAGACAGAAAGGCAGACAGCATTAGATCTTTCATTCTGGTCTGAACACATGAAGATATTATTTTCCCAAACTGGGATTAGTGGGTTGATGAAAAGAAAACAAACAAACAAACAAACAAAATAACTTACTAAACAAGATTAAATATTTTATTAGTTTAGCTCATGTGACCATTAACAGTCATCAGATTATGATATATGAACAGAATGACTTCAGCTCAAAGAGATTCGGCTGAGGACAGTGTTTGGGAATCGCTGCATCCGGACAGAAGATTCCCAGTTTGAGTGCGGATTTACCCGGCTGTTCCCGTGCAGGTTGTTGTAGATGATGCGGAAGCGTTTGCGCGTGTAGTTGCACCGGTACGTTCCGCCCATCAGGAACTCGATCACCAGCCCCACGTCGATCAGCGTGATTTTATAGTTGGGCGGGAGGTTTCCCTGCCGTAAACACACACAGAACAGCTCAACGCACTCCATCTTAACGCTGCTGGTTCGGTGAAAAACAATCATGTGTCAGTCCTGTTTACCTGTTTGACGTCTCGCACCAGGTGATAGAGGGTTGGGTTGGTTGGTGTTTGTTTCTGCGGGAAAATTAACGTTCAGATGTTCAGTTTATCCTCAAGAACAACATGTTTTAGATCTTCACAGTGTCACATGTATGATTTGTGTGTTTACCGTGTTGTAAAGCTCCTCCAGACGTGTAATCGTGAGGAATCGGTGCATACTGACGCCATTCTCTATCAGTAGTTTAACAAACTCCACACGGTCCATCACTAACGCATCCAACATCGCCTGCTCGAGAGAACCAACCTACACACACACACACACACACACACTCTTGAACCAAACGCACAGAACGTTCATTCACAGTGCAGCTAAACCTAAAGAGACAGTTCACCCAAAAAACACTGGCAAAAGAAGATATTAAACGTTTCAATGTTTTTGTCAATTGAATTAAAGTCAGTGGGATCCAGTGTTTGTCCAGAATGATCATTTTTGGGTGAACTATCCCTTTAGAACACTTTAAACTCGAGTCTCTTTGTGATTTTGCACCACTTCTGTTGTTCGAAACCAAATCAACTAATGAAAATGAAAAGCTAACAATTAAATAATAAAATAACTCTACCATAAAAATGTACAATTAGAATGTATAAATTTTAAAATTGAACAAATCAAAATAAAACACTTTCTAAAAATTAATTAAATCATAAAAAATCAAATAAAATAGTAACATTGTCACAATCCCACAGTACCAGTATCATGTTAGTGTGAGTGTATCAGAATGTGCTGTGAGAGGTCAGGAGGTCACACCTCACTCTGTGTGTGTGTTTACTACAAACACTAAAACAAGAGTTTATCTGCACACAAACACACACAGGTACGAACCAGCAGCTGTTGTCCGTAAACAAACACGTGGTCTTTAGCGATGTCCACACGATCCCACGCCAGAGTCAAGACCAGCTGATCGAAGGCCGTCGCGTTCGTGCCTGTGAACACACACACACACACACACACACACAAACACACNCACCTCACTCTGTGTGTGTGTTTACTACAAACACTAAAACAAGAGTTTATCTGCACACAAACACACACAGGTACGAACCAGCAGCTGTTGTCCGTAAACAAACACGTGGTCTTTAGCGATGTCCACGCGATCCCACGCCAGAGTCAAGACCAGCTGATCGAAGGCCGTCGCGTTCGTGCCTGTGAACACACACACACACACACAAACACACACAAACACACGTGATGATGTCAGAGGACAGACTTTGATAAAGTGTTTCTCCTCAAACTGACGTGAAGTAAACGTGATTTGCATAAACACACTTTGATATGCGTTGAAAGGTTTCCTTGTGAAAATGAACTGAACCGAGAAGAAAATGCAACATTGTAACAAATTAAGTCTGTTTCGGAACAAAGCAAACGATCTACAGGTCTGAAAAAACAGCCTTAGTGTGCAAATTATGCTGTAAAATATATATTTTGTATAAAATAAAAACGTTAAGTTCATAACATTTGCTGTACAGTAAAGTTCTGTAACTTTCTATAATGTTTTGAAATGTGAGTCCAGCCTCGGGTCTGTATTACAAACATTCAGGAATTACAACCATTTCAGTTCAGATCTGTGATCTAAATGTGACGGTTAACAGGTCAAAATGTACCTGTAATAAATTTGTAAAAGTTTTTCTGGGTCCATCTCACACAATAAAGGCCCGTTCACATCAAGAATGATAACTATATTATCATCCACAGCAGCGCACAATATCATTCTGTTTATTATATCGTCTGTCGCTTTAAATGCTCAAACTCTTAAAGCAGGATAGATTCTGATTGGCTGTCGATCGTTTTTTCAGTCATCAGCTGGAGGGAAAAACTATTTGTTCTAAAAGTGATTCCAGTGACATCGTTCCTATTTACATTTAGAACGGTTTTTAGAACGATATCTTTATCGTTATAGTATTCGTCCTTGGTGTGATCAGCCTCACAGTGTTCTTACTATAACTGTCTCATGACATTAAGATCTTGGCGGACCAAAAACACACGCGACGGAGGGTCAGGAGACGATGATGAGGGTCTCGTTTGGTTCGTTTGGAAACAGAAACACCTGCACTGCAGTCAAACACACACAGAGACGCATGCGGGTCGTCCACACTGACCTTTGAGCAGAGCCTTCAGGATCGCCACATCGATGTCCTGATGATCCTCAGAGCCCACGGGAAACACTGTGATCTGTCACACACACACGGGGTCAAACACACGTGTCACTCATAAACCAGTCCTTATTGACCAAACACTGAGTGTGTGTGTGTGTGTGTGAGTGTGTGTGTGAGTGTGAGTGTGAGTGTGAGTGTGAGTGTGAGAGAGAGAGAGAGAGAGAGAGAGTNTCATGACATTAAGATCTTGGCGGACCAAAAACACACGCGACGGAGGGTCAGGAGACGATGATGAGGGTCTCGTTTGGTTCGTTTGGAAACAGAAACACCTGCACTGCAGTCAAACACACACAGAGACGCATGCGGGTCGTCCACACTGACCTTTGAGCAGAGCCTTCAGGATCGCCACATCGATGTCCTGATGATCCTCAGAGCCCACGGGAAACACTGTGATCTGTCACACACACACACACGGGGTCAAACACACGTGTCACTCATAAACCAGTCCTTATTGACCAAACACTGAGTGTGTGTGTGAGTGTGTGTGTGAGTGTGAGTGTGAGTGTGAGAGAGAGAGAGAGAGAGAGTGTGAGTGTGTGTGTGAGTGTGTGTGTGAGTGTGAGTGTGAGTGTGAGAGAGAGAGAGAGAGAGAGAGAGTGTGTGTGAGTGTGAGAGAGAGAGAGAGAGAGAGAGAGAGAGTGTGTGTGTGTGTGTGTTTGCTCACCAGCTCTTTGTTCTTCATACACTCCATCAGCGTCTGGAACAGATGCAGCGCGTCGCTGTGGCTGAAGTTGAATGTTTTCTTGATTGTTGCAATGATGTCGGCCTCAACGCCATCAGGCAGCGCGCTACACACACACACACACACACACACACACACACACAGGTTTGTTTTGCTATCTTAGTGGGGACTCTCCATAGGCGTAATGGTTTTTATACTGTACAAACTGTATGTTCTCTCCCCCTACACTACCCCTATCCCTAAACCTAACCATCACAGGAAACATTCTGCATTTTTACATTTTCAAAAAAACATCATTTAGTATGTTTATTAATCCATTTCCCTCGTGGGGACCGCTGGCTGGTGATGTAGGTGATCTCAGGTTTTTATTACATCGTGGGGCCATTTGGTCCCCGTAATATAAACAAGAACACACACACACACACACACACACAAAAACATTTAATCTGGACCTGCTCCTCACAGTTACTTACTGTTATTTACATACATGTTCATTAGAATGACTCTCAACTGTGTGTGTGTGTGTGTGTGTGTGTGTGTTTCATACCCGTCCTGCTCCGTCTGCTTGTGTACGTATGCCAGTATATCCGCGGCGCGTCCCGTCCCCTCACACACCACCACCGGCACCGGCGGACTCTCCTGCAGATAGTCCAGCACCGTCAGGATCACGTTTGGACCCCCTTCAAAAATCAGGGCCACTACAGGGACGCCCTGACCAATGCCTGCACACATATACAAACAAACAAATAATATATTTATATTTATAAATATAGTGTATAATATATAGATAAATATTATATTTATGTATTTATAAATATACTATAATATATTATATAATACAGGTACAGCTTACAAAAATATGTTCTAAGAACATTTTCCCATTAAGTTATGAAAACTGAATATTCTTTCAAAATGTTAAGGGAACATTCCATTTTATCATCTTCAAATGTTACTTTTGAATGTTCTCTGAACGTTCTGAAACAAGTAAAACATTTTTTAAATATACATATTTTTTTAATGTTAGATGAACGTCCTGTAGCTCAGTGGTTAGAGCGTGGCACTAGCAATGCCAAGGTCATGGGTTCGATCCCAGGGATTGCACATACTCAGATACAAATGTATAGTATAATGCAATGTAAGTCGCTTTGGATAAAAGCGTCTGCCAAATGCATAAATGTAAATGTCCAACTAAAACGTTTCAGAAAATTTTTTCCATAAACGATGTGTAAATAATGTTTTTGTGCTAACGTTCAGAGAACATTATTAAAGACCAGATAACTTTAAACAAACGTTCTATTAACGCTACTAGAACGTTTGTTCATTACATTGAGAGAACGTTCTGAGAACATTAGCTGGGAACATGTATATCATATTTTAACTCAGTCTCAAACTTGCATTCA
The DNA here is from genome assembly GCA_003731715.1 of Anabarilius grahami. Lineage (NCBI taxonomy): Eukaryota > Metazoa > Chordata > Actinopteri > Cypriniformes > Xenocyprididae > Anabarilius > Anabarilius grahami. The sequence continues at coordinate 1,953,929 of RJVU01050255.1, read as the reverse complement.
TGTTACTTTACTGTAATCCTGACATGTGAAAGAGTGAATAAAGAGCTGCTGCTGCGAATAACAGTGACTGCAGGATAATAGACGCTTACGACAAACTGTGCCTCAAACACGTGTGTGTTTATCTGTGTGTGTGTGTGTGTGTCTCACGTGCGTGGATTCTCTGCAGGTTAATGTGTTTCTCCAGCTCTCTCCTGAGCTTGACTTCAGCTCCATATTTCCCGACGGTCCCATCATCCACCAGGATGAAATGAGAGTGGAAGTTATTGAGCACGTTGAGTTTACTGAGAGGATTCAGCAGAGTTTGATACGGCGCTACGACCTACACACACACACACACACACACACACAGAGAGAGAGAGAGAGATAAACACACACATGAGAAGAGGGCAAGTCTTGAGCTGAGTTATGATTTCATTCAGAAGGTCCTGAAACTTTTTTGTGTGATTTGAAACACTTATTTATTTCTGATTTGAGGTACAAACTGTCCCAGCATTACTGTAAGAGTCTCTTCTGCTCATCAAAGATGCATTTATTTGATCAAAAATACAGTAAAAATATTATTCCAATGTAAATCAGCTGTTTTCTATGTGAATATATAGTAAAGTGTAATTTATTCCTGTGATCAAAGCTGAATTTTCAGCATCATTACTCCAGTCTTCAGTGTCACATGATCCTTCAGAAATCATTCTAATATGATGATTTGATGCTCAAGAAACATTTATGATTATTATCAATGTTGAAAACAGTTCATATTTTTAAGGATTCTTTGATGAATAGAAAGTTCAAAAGAACAGCTTTTATTTGAAATAGAATCTTTTGTAACATTATAAATGTCTTTACTGTCACTTTTGGTCGATTTAATGCATCCTTGATGAATTAAAGTATTAATTTCTTTAAAAAAATCTAATGAAAATCATCACTTCAACTCAGAATGTTTGATTGTCCTGAAATTAAATGTCACAATAGTCCTGAATGCAGGTTTCAATGTCTTTATGCAGAATATCATTTCTACAGGTTCAGTGAGATTCAGAGGTCACTCATAAGGGTCACAAACGTGTGTGATATAATGAGTCTCACGTCTCTTCCGATGAGGTCGTTCCTGTTTTCGATCACTCCCCAGGGAGCGATTCCCACCGTGCAGATTTTCCGCGCTGATCTGGACAGATGTTCTTTCAGAGCGTCGCCCACATGTTTGGCCACACCTGGAAACACAGCGAAAACACACAGCGGTTACAGTGACCCTCGAGGGGTCGTGACCTCTCACTGCAGCGCGTGTGTGTGTTTAGAGACGCTGTGGGTGTGTAAACACTAATAAAGCGCATCGACCTGATCTTTAAACTCAAATGACTGTCATTATGATGATCAAGTTAATCCTGTAACTGCTGCTGTGAACAAACAAACACACACTGCTTAAGAAACACACTCTAAATCCAGCACTTTTAGAAAACTACAGGCCGGTATCCCTTCTTCCATTCATTGCTAAGACACTTGAAAGAGTCGTGTTCAACCAAGTCTCTACCTTTCTTACTCAGAACAACCTCCTGGACAACAACCAGTCTGGCTTCAAAAGCAGACACTCAACTGAGACTGATCTCGGTTATTGAAGCTCTGAGACTGGCAAGAGCCGCTTCCAAATCATCTGTGCTCATCTTACTGTAATCTGTCTGCTGCTTTTGACAGTAAACGTCATGAGATCCTCCTGTCAACCCTCATGACGAAGGGCATCTCAGGCAGTGTTCATTTCGTTGACGAATAATTTGTGTCATAATTTTCGTCAACGACATTTTTTCATGGACGAAAACGAGACGACTAAATAAAAATGCGTTTTGAATGACTGCAACTATGACTCAAATCTACTCTAATAATCGTTAACGAATAAAAACGAGACGAAAATGAAAGAGATTTGGGAAGATGCTGTCCTGTTTGGAAATCTTCTGTCACAGGAAGGAAAGACTAAGAACATTATTTGATATTATTCAATATATTTTGCAAGTATAAGGGTTATTATAGTTAAACCTACGGAAGAGGATTAGGGCCAAGCAATAATAAAAAAATAAAACCATCTCGAGATTAAACTCGTTAAATTTCGAGAAAAAAGTCGAGATAAAATGTTGAGAATAAACTCGTTAAATTACGAGAAAAAAGTCGTTAAATTTCGAGAAAAAAGTAGAGATAAAATGTTGAGAACAAACTCGTTAAATTTCGAGAACAAACTTGTTAAATTACGAGAAAAAAGTCGTTAAATTACGAGAATAAAGTCATTAAATTACGAGAACAAACTCGTTAAATTTCGAGAAAAAAGTAGAGATAAAATGTTGAGAATAAAGTCATTAAATTACGAGAAAAAAGTCGTTAAATTTCGAGAAAAAAGTAGAGATAAAATGTTGAGAACAAACTCGTTAAATTTCAAGAACAAACTCGTTAAATTACGAGAAAAAAGTCGTTAAATTACGAGAATAAAGTCATTAAATTACGAGAATAAAGTCATTAAATTACGAGAATAAAATCATTAAATTACGAGAA
>RJVU01050255.1:1921334-1951328 GCA_003731715.1 Anabarilius grahami | reverse complement strand
TTTATTCTCGTAATTTAATGACTTTATTCTCGTAATTTAATGACTTTATTCTCATAATTTAATGACTTTATTCTCAACATTTTATCTCGACTTTTTTCTCGAAATTTAATGAGTTTGTTCTCGAAATTTAACAACTTTAATCTCGAGATGGTTTTATTTTTTTTATTATTGCTTGGCCCTAATCCTCTTCCATATAAACCTAAAACCAAAGAAATCTTCATTACTTGAAATAAACGTTAACTGAAATAAAAAATAATATACAAAAAAAAAGTAAACTTTTTTTATTTCATCTAGTTTCTAAGCTTTAGCTTAACCTGAGGTATTAAAATAACAAACAGAAATAAAAACGTAAAGACACTTAAAAGCAAAAACTAAAAGACATAAAAACACAAAAAAATGTAAAAATGTTTAACTAAAATTACAATGAAAGCAGAAAAACTAAAAATCAAATCTAATAAAAATTTTTAAACGAAAACTATATTACCTCAATGATAAGTGTGTCAATTCCCAAAAAGAACTGAATTTTGCTCTTTCGTATCTTTTTGCACTTGAACGGTCAAAAACCGTCCGCTTTGGTGAGCAAAGTAAACATAAACAGTTTGGAGAACATCAGATGTATATCAGTGAATAGGATCTGTGTATTGTTAGAGAAATGCTTAATGCATTACAATTTAACTAAATTAGATTTTAGTCGACTAAATCTACTGTAGATTTAGTCAACTAAAATCTTATGATATCTAAAACTAAATCAAAATTTGCTGTCAAAATTAACACTGATCTCAGGAACTGTCTCTAAGGGATGTCCTTCGGGGTGTCGTGGAGTGCCTCAGGGCTCGGTGCTTGGACCGCTTCTCTTCTCCATCTACATGTCATTACTAGGATGTGTCATTTCTTCTTCAGTTGTACCTGCACTCACTCACATCATCAACACTTCTCTTCACACCGGTAGCTTTCCCACAGCATTTAAGCAGGCTCGGATAACCCCACTGCTTAAGAAAAACACTCTAAATCCAGCATTTTTAGAAAACTACAGGCCGGTATCCCTTCTTCCATTCATTGCTAAGACACTTGAATGAGTCGTGTTCAACCAAGTCTCTACCTTTCTTACTCAGAACAACCTCCTGGACAACAACCAGTCTGGCTTCAAAAGCGGACACTTGACTGAGACTGCCCTGCTCCCTGAGCTTCCAAATCATCCGTACTCATCTTACTGGATCTGTCTGCTGATTTTGACCCAGTTAACCACCAGATCCTCCTGTCAACCCTCATGATGAAGGGCATCTCAGGAACTTCCTCTCAGGTAAGTTCTTCGGGGTGTTGTGGAAATGTGAGGTGTCTAAGTCACATCATCTAGATCCTGGAGTGCCTCAGGGCTCGGTGCTTGGACCGCTTCTCTTCTCCATCTACATGTCATTACTAGGATCTGTCATTCAGAAACATTCTGCAATGCTGATGATGCACAACTCTACCTCTCATTCCAGCCAGATGATCCGACGGTTGCTGCTCGCATCGCAGCCTGCCTGACAGAGATTTCACGATGGATGGAGGACCACCACCTTCAACTCAACCATGCAAAGACAGAACTGCTTGTGGTCTCAGCCATCCCAACACTTCATCACAACTTCTCCATTCAGCTCGATTCGTCAAGCATAACTCCAGCCAGGAGCCAATCATTTTCACGGACCTTTACCTGGACTGTTCCATGCTGGACTGACCTGTCTAACTCAACCTGAGCTGCTGAGGCCTTAGGAGTTTTCAAGAAACGGCTGAAAATGCATCTTTATCGTGACTGACCTGTGTTGACCCCTCCGGTCAGGATCCAGGCCCCGGTGGTGACGGCAGCTTTGATCAGGCCTTTCCCCACCACCTGTTTGATCCGCGGATGCAGGTCGAAGTTCTGGATTCCTCCGTGAACGCTGATGACGATCTTCGGCAGCTCCATCTGCCACTCCTTCAGCATGAGCCGCAGGACGGCCTCCGGACGCGAGTCGTAGGACAGACGCACATACTGCGGAGACACGACATCGTTAACCAGAACGGCATGCAGTGTGTGTGTGTGTGTGTGTGTGAGTGTGTGTGTTCAGACCTTGGCTCTGTACGAATGCGATCCGCCCTGGAAGTTGATGACTCCGTAAGCATCAGTCGGACTCTCCTCCGTGTGCTTCTCCACGCTCCACTGCTCCAGATCCGCCGGCTCGCCCTCGGACACGCGCACGTCTGAGTATTTGACTGCCAGTGTGGCCGTGAAGCCCACATGCTGCCGAACCAGCCGCCCGCAGCAGCATCTACACACACACACACACATCAGCACCCGCTCAGACCGTGTGAAACGTCTTCATGACGCGCGTCTCGACACTCACCGCACCAGCTGCTGGCAGATCTGACATCCCGGGAGGCATCTGAAAAACACAAGTCAAGTTTGGATTGAGGTTGTTCACAGAGACTAAGCTCACGCTCAGATGTTTAACAGTGAGTGACGCACCTGTGCGGGTCCTTCGACACGGGCAGAATATAGACACATTCCCTCCTGGTGAAAGTGTGTTCGATCCAGGACTTCTGGGACTGCGGGAGACAAACACACGTCGCTGAAAACATCGCATTGAACGTCCAGTCACAAAAACACATTTTCAGTAGTTGATCTCAGTGCAGTTGCAAAACTATCATGCTACTGAAGACATTCCTTTATTTAAAGGGTTAAATATTAATATTCAGGTTGTCAGATCTTTTCTTTCCTAAACTGATGTAGAGCCGAGTATTAATGAGAATGAAAACATGGGGCGGGGCTTGCTTGGTTCTTTGTCAGTTGTTGATTGGATGTTGAGATGTGGGTGTGTCACTCATTAATGGAGGCGGGTCTAAATGTGAGCTTGGAGTGGATTGTAAGACAGGGGTGGAGTTTAAGCGGACAAAATGATTGGAGAATAAGAGACTAGAAGATCCACAACAATTCATCCCAGCATGTTTAATGTTCACAATAAGATATATTTTACAAATATAGATAAAGTGAATTTCCATTTCATGCACACATTAAAACATGTAGTTCATCCGTGTGCTGAATTAAACACTGCCTGTGTTTGGTGCGAAACGGGTCGTTGAGAAGCCAAACTACGTCATTAAATCAAGGACACTGTACACAAGTAACAAAAGCATCCTTAAAAATCAATATTAAGTGTATTAATGTTGCCATGAACTTCACAGGTCCAACAATAACAAAATTACTAACAGAATATTGGCTGAAGAGTAAGATGTTTGATTGATTTTGTCCCTTTAAAGTTCATTAGCCATTTATATTGTTGCGCTAATTATGTGCAATTATATAATGTTTTTATTTACATTTAAAATCACATGACATAAGTTGTGCTAGTCTTTTCTTCTCTATTGTGTCGAATATCGAGTGAAACGCTTCTCAAACAAGAACAAATGTAGGGCGGGGCTTGATTTTGTCTGTGGGGAATTGATTGGATGGTTGTGGTTTGCTATTGGTGGATCTCATGTGAGTGACAGGTTGCCCCGCCCTCATCATCAGAGAAGAGAAGAGATGCTGCAAGAGGAAGATATTCTGATTCAAGATTACCAGAACATGAATTTAACACAATAATGATGTGCACCAATAAATCATTTATAATAAACGCTGAAATATTCTATAAAAAACAAGAGCTGTCAACTTTGATTTGACAGTCCGAGACCATCAGAACAGACCCGAGACGCAGCGGCAGTGAAAACACGTCTGTCCGCTCTGAACCACAGAAGACAATCAGAGTAAACAGAGTATCGTGTGTCGAGTGAATGAATCTCACTGGACGGCGTCGAGCGCTTCAGGCTCCGCAGGGTCAGAATAAAGCCACAGTTTTCAGCTAAAGCTCAACATTCCAGTGAGAAAGTCAAACTCCGGCTCATGTCAACAGTTTGATGAAGATCGACTGCAGCTGTATGAACATTTAAACCCTGATGGGTGTCATTTTAATCATGTGATACACATCAGTATTGATGTTTGTCATTGTCACGACGCCACTGAAAACTTTACAGATTCCCTTTAACGTTAGTTCTCAACTATTATACGCACATCCAACTTTACCTGCACACATAAAACCATATATACTGACAGCCAATCTCATCTGGTTGACGTTTGTGAACTACCTTATCGTTAAGCTCTTTAAGATATTCAGATATTAGAAACTTTTACATCATGAATTTCTGTGAAGCTGCTTTGAAACCGTGACTGAAAAGAGCTGCAGGAATAAAACTGACTGGACTGAAACTCACTAAACTACCATTTACATCTGAACTGAACGCTGGTTAAACACTAATCATGAGGTTGACAATAATAACACAAACAGCAGATTACATCTGATCTCAAGGAACGCCCAGAGAGACATCAACCACAGTTCATCTGCAGCTGCGATTTATGGCAAACTCAGAAATATCTTATAAAAATGTTTTGATTCCCATTAAGTTATGAAAACGTTGTTCAAAACGTCCAGTTTTTTAAAAATGTTTCAAAAAAATTTTCTTGGTTATGGGAACGTTACTTTTGAATGTTCTCTGAACGTTCTGAAACAAGTAAAAATGTTAGACGCACGTAAGACGTTTCAGAAAAAAATGCACCATTGAATGGAGAATAAATAATGTTTTTGTGCAAATGTTTTGAGAACATTATTAAAGACCAGATAACTTTGAACGAACGTTCTATTAACGTTACTGGAAGAACATTTGTTCATAACGTTGAGAGAACCTTGCCAGAACGTTCCCTGTTCGCTGTAGTTCCTTTTCAGACAGGCGTGTAGTTTAATGTTTTTGTTTTCCAGCGGACTGATATAAACTCGAACGGACAGATGGTACGGTTACGGCAGTAGTGATCGAGACCCTGGAAATCACATGAAGCAGCCAATGAAACTCCAGCCTGACTTTGATAAAACTCTGAATGATTTTGTGTGCGATATATTCATCAGACGGTCAGTGACGGTCACAGAAATAATTCAACTACAAATTACTCTATGCAACAAATCAGAACAAAACCGATGCAGACAACAAGACACAGCAGACATTTTTGTCTAAAAGAATGTTTTTTGTTAATAAAAACCTTTAGAGTAGTAAAAACACCTCAAAAACAAAGTTAACATTCTGCCATCTTTTACTCCCTCTCATGACTTTCCAAACCTGTATGGAACATTTTTAAGAATGTTGGGACCCCACTTTCATTGTATGGACAAAAAAACCCCAACATTTCTTAAAAGATCTTCTATATTTCTCAGAAGACGTGAGGGTGAGAAAACAATGACGGAACGATAATTTCTGCCTTTAAAGCGAGCTCAAACAGCTCTAGCGACAGGATTTAACACCAGGGATTTTTAATTAAACTTCCCAGAGTTCCTTTCTGTTCCCAGCCCTCCGGAGTCCAGCGAGAGGATTAGACACATATTTGAGCAGAAACACTGAAAGTTAGAAACACCGAGATCGAGATGCTGTCCGTCTACCTCATACTCGTCATCTTCATCCTTCTGACGCAGCAGCGAATACAGAAACATCACCAAACGAGAGAGAGACTGGTTACGCTAAACTGTGTTTCTCAGCTCAGTTAATCAGCAAGCGGTCGTGAAGAGGGGGGGGGGTGATGAATGTGTCTGACGGAGAACAAGAATATTAGAAAACGAGAGAGAGAGAGTTGAGCCGTATATCAGAGTCGGTCTGCAGCACTGGCACAGAAACTCTATTCTGACTGCAACATCAGCATAAACGTGTGTTTACACCATATAAACAAACCCAACCCTTCACACACTTTATTATACAACAACTAACCAGAGCGAGTCACTGTAACTGAATCGAGCATCGAGAGTCGTCAGTTCGTTTGATCAACTCATGCATCGCTGGGAATCGAACCCGCGACCTTCACTGTTTGAACTGCGGAACAGAACCGGAGTGAACCGCAAGATGATTCCCAAAGCTAGTGTTCAGTTCGTTGTGTAAACATGATCAGATTCTGTGCGACTCCATCACACTGCACATGTACAGGTCAAACTTTACACTGTCTGGACGGTGATAACTGCTTCAGCTCTAAATGAATGAAGAGAAAGGACAGATGAGCGATTCTGATAAACCACATGACGCTCACGGCACTCAAACGGCCATAAACACACAGATAACGCGAGTGCCTTTATCAGATAACACACACACCTCGGTCCATCCCGAGGACGACACACACACACACACAATCAGCCTCCTGAGCTTTCAACTAAACCTTCATTCCTGTAGTCAAACACAATACAGCAGTGACCCGGGGGGGTCAGAGGTCACTGTAGGGGTCACTGGAGAACTACTGAAGGTCAGTGACGCTTCAAACCGCTGATTCACAAAGACTCGAACACAAACCGCTGTTGGTCTGAGAACTGCACTCATGTTGATCACTGCCTTTTATTCTATTCACTACCATTCAAGTTTTTTTATAATAGGCTACTTTTATTCAGCAAGGACGCATTAAATTGATCAAAAGTGACAGTAAATACATTTATAATGTTACAAAAGATGCTGTTTCTTTTGAACTTTCTATTAGAAATGAACCGTTACCGGTTTGCCGATAAACCTCGATAAAAGTCTCGACGGTTATTATTAACGCAGAGGCATTCTGAGGTGGAAAATGGTGATTTATTAAAGGTGCCCTAGAATTAAAAATTGAATTAACCTCGGCATAGTTGAATAACAAGAGTTCAGTACATGGAAATGACATACAGTGAGTCTCAAACTCCATTGTTTCCTCCTTCTTATAAATCTCATTTGTTTAAAAGACCTCAGAAGAACAGGCGAATCTCAACATAACACCGACTGTGACGTAACAGTCGGATCATTAATATGTACGCCCCCAATATTTGCATATGCCAGCCCATGTTCAAGGCATTAGAAAAGCCAGTATTAACATCTGGATCTGTGCACAGCTGAATCATCAGACTAGGTAAGCAAGCAAGAACAACAGCGAAAAATGGCAGATGGAGCAATAATAACTGACATGATCCATGATATTTTTAGTGATATTTGTAAATTGTCTTTCTAAATGTTTCGTTAGCATGTTGCTAATGTACTGTTAAATGTGGTTAAAGTTACCATCGTTTCTTACTGTATTCACGGAGACAAGAGCCGTCGCTATTTTCATTTTTAAACACTTGCAGTCTGTATAATTCATAAACACAACTTCATTCTNACCATCAAACTCATTCAGAATCAAATGTAAACATCCAAATAAATACTATACTTGCGCGATTAGACATGCTGCATGACGAACACTTTGTAAAGATCCATTTTGAGGGTTATATTAGCTGTGTGAACTGTGTTTATGCTGTTTAAGGCAAGCGCGAGCTCCAGGGGCGGGGAGCACGAGGATTTAAAGGGGCCGCAGCCTGAATCGGCGCATAGTTAATGATGCCCCAAAATAGGCAGTTAAAAAAATGAATAAAAAAAATCTATGGGGTATTTTGAGCTGAAACTTCACAGACACATTCAGGGGACACCTTAGACTTATATTACATCTTTTGAAAAGACGTTCTACGGCACCTTTAATAACATTCCCAGTTATTAATTTAATTCCATGTCTCAGAATGTGTATTTCTTGTAATTTCACCACTGTAACAACATTTAATATAACTGAAGTCGGAACCATCGCTGCTCTTCCCGAACGTGTCGAATCTGCCGTTCGGAAAAGGAGGCAAATTCATAGCCGGAGACGTGAGCCAAATGAGCCAATCACCATCGAGTATTTAACTTTCAGCTGTAACAGTGTGGAGGAAAAAAAATCATCGCAGAGGAGGCTAGCTTCCCTTGATATATCAACCAATCATAAAAAGTAAGTTACGTGATATTCGTTTGAAATGTGAATTCTGATAATCTAGCAACCCTGATAGCACACATATCTCTGAGACGTCTATTTGATGCGTGTTTACGTCTGGAAAACATTTTTTAGAGTGTTTGCTCATCTGCAATACGTCTAAAAAGTTTCGATGGGATTTTCTTTTCATCTTACCTCCATGTTATGCCTAAAACAGTAGTGTTTATAAGCGCAGCGCTGTTTCGTTTACAGCCGTTACCAGGAAAACACCATTTCTGCTGATTCATGAGCGCCACCTACTGTCAAAGAGCGGATTTACGTTTATGCACTGATGTCAATTAACCAGTTGGTGAAAAAATAAACTAATGTGCAGTCTAAAAATCTAAACAATTTGGACAAAAAGTTATCTAGAATTATTCACAGAGCAAATTAAATAAATCACTTATTTTGACATTTCTTAAAAATGATTTGAAGGCTGAAATGTGATGTTTATCATGAGGGTAGTGTGTTCAATATGTTGTTTTCAACATTGATAATCATAAATGTCTCTTGAGCAGCAAATCATCATATTATAATGATTTCTGAAGGATCACGTGACACTGAAGACTGAAAATTCAGCTTCGATCACAGGAATAAATTATAGTTTAAAGTATATTTACATAGAAAACATTTATTTTAAATTCTAATAATATTTCAGTGTTTTACTATACTTTTCATCAAATAATATACACACATATATCCCGACCATTCATTTGTTTGATCACTTAAAAGATAAAATAATCTTAAACTTAACCATTTTTTAACACAAAGGTGTGATTGAAATTGTTTCTTTGACTATTTTCCAGTTTAAATGACACACACTGTAGATTATAATATATACTGGAAATCTGCTTTCATTTACTGATTAGATACTTTGTTAAACATCCTCTGATCGTCGACCTTCAGATCCGAACCAGAGCTGAGTGTTTAAAGTGTGTGTGTGTGTGTGTGTGATATCACTTTAAACAGCATCATAATAGTCAAAACACTTGCTTTTACAAACACACCAGCCACACACACACACACACACACAAAGTCAAAATCAATTTAACCTGTTAAATCTCATCCCCACTTTTTTTTTTTTTGACAAAAAAAATGCACTATCCAAACTTAACTGGTTGTAATTCAAGAATACTTTGGAGTATAGACATAATTCTATATATAGACATAATTCTATATATAGACATAAGGCTGGTCTTGTTTTAAAGATGGAATTTGGCAGATTATTGTAGAAGTGAAATAACTTATGTAAGTGAAACAGAAAAAGTTATAGAAGTTTAAGTTTATGAAAATGTAAAAATATTATATTTTATATAAATATAAAATTTAGAGTTTTACTCTAAAACTGCAAGGAAATCAAAGCCTGAACAAGTTGTGTTCCAAATTTCAGGTTGATATCTGAGAAAATGAGCTTTCAGTAAGATTGTTTGGGTGCAGTACCACACTTTTACACTAGATGACACCCAAGCTCCATTACTGACCATATAAGGGCGCCTCCATTTCCATATGGTTTGAGTGATCTGAACCATATATTTACATTATTTTAATACTATTTATGAAGTAGACATCCTATATAGAAGTAGTATGGGAAGAATTTGATATGAATTCAGCCTCTAATAAACATAAAAACAACATGTATGTGGGTTATAGATCGCCGCCACAATCATAAATGTATTTTTTTTCTATTAAAAACATTTTCAGACCTTTTTTTCCTCAAAATATTGAATGCATGTTATCTTTTGAACTCTTGGCATGAAAACAAACATGTTTCAACCAATCTTTAATGATTTTTCATGTTCAAAATAAAGGTCTGAACATGCCTTATGAGTATGAAAACATGCTTGTTGCAAATTGATAATTACTGCTCCTCTGTCATTTATTTTGAAAATCAGTCACCAAATATGAACACTAGAGATTCTAAGCTTTCAAATGATATATTAGTTTAGGTCTAGCATAGAATACTACTGTTTTAAATATGTAATGGCTGTGGGCCAGAGACAGGTAACAGGTTAATTATGACCACAGACAAACACAAACAGAGAAAACTTCTCATGCTTTACTGTATTAATGAGTGTTTTCCCAATTAAAGCCGGACTGAAGGGAGTTTCTCTAGAAGCTCCATCTAAACACACAAACGCAGATCGGATCATAAACACAGTGTTTGAGTCAGAACGCTGAATCTCATATTTAACACAGTTCAGCTGCTCAAAGTCAGAGTGAATTACAGATCCTTCAGACGGTCTCTCTCGCTCAGGTCTGGTATTACAGTAATCTTGAGCATGTGACTCTCTCAAGTTGCTGTGTGAAGAAAGAAATCTTCATTTTGCCTGAAACACACACACACACACACACACACTCTCGGCTCAGATCAGAAATCATCTAGAGAAGAAGTTTTGAATCATTGAAGCTCAGATCTCCATCAGGACCGACACGCGTTCAACACGAATGAGGAACACACAGCCGGTTCTTCTGTTCCGATTGATCGATCAGTCAAGAAAACATTGAAAATCATTCAAAGAAATAATCACGTCTCAGATGTTAAACCTGCATCTCTGCTAGGAGTTTCAGAGACCTTGACAGAGCGACTCCTTTCACACATTCAGAGTCGAGTCTGACGTCACGGATCGATCCGCTCGGAAACACTGAACTCACGTTAATACGGTGAAAACCTCCCGTCAGCGACTGATACGAACAGTAAAATGTGTGTAAACGATAACAGCACCTAAATATAAACATGACGCATTACACTGAGTGAATTTTGAGAATAAAGCAGCGTTTCCATCACATGTTCCTGGGAAACTGGTGCAAAATATCAGTAATAAAAATGTAAGTTTCTTCAAATCAGGCTCTTTTTTCTCCTCCATCGTAAATGAGTTCGTCTCAGAGCGTCACACGAAACACAATAATGTGATCTTGCGTTCGGGAACACAATCATGTGAGACGCTTCTGGAGGGAATTTAACCAAATCATTCTGATGACAGACTTTGACTCGGGCGTTTCAGAACCACCAAACCAACATTTGAGATGCTGCGATGCGATTGGTCCGCTGGTTAGTCCAGTTATCCAATCACAGCCTCTGCTGAGGCAAAGTCACATGAGGGTGATGGCGTCTAAATGCATTTCCGTCGTAGTTTATATGCGCGCGTCTATCGGATTAAAACAATTATACACTTCAATTGAGTGCATTTACTCTACTGTTTAGAAGTTTGGGATCGGTACGATTTTTCATGTTTTTAAAAGAAGTTTCGTCTGCTCACCAAGACTGCATTTATTTAATTAAAAATACAGTAAAAATCACTAAATATTATTACAATTTAAAACAGCTGTTTTCTATGTGAATATATAATAAAGTGTAATTTATTCCTGTGATCAACGCTGAATTTATTTTATTAAAAATACAGTAAAAATCACTAAATATTATTACAATTTAAAACAGCTGTTTTCCACGTGAATATATAGTAAAGTATAATTTATTCCTGTGATCAAAGCTGAATTTATTTGATTAAAAATACAGTAAAAATCACTAAATATTATTACAATTTAAAACAGCTGTTTTCTATGTGAATATATATAAAGTGTAATTTATTCCTGTGATCAATGCTGAATTTAATTGATTAAAAATACAGTAAAAATCACTAAATATTACTACAATTTAAAACAGCTGTTTTCTATGTGAATATATATAAAGTGTAATTTATTCCTGTGATTTTCAGCATCATTACTCCAGTCTTCAGTGTCACATGATCCTTCAGAAATCATTCTAATATGATGATTTGCTGCTCAAGAAACATTTATTGTGTACAATATTTTTTTTCAGGATTATTTGATGAATAGAAAGTTCAAAAGAACAGCATTTATTTGAAATATAATCTTTTGTAACATTATAAATGTCTTTACTGTCACTTTTGAATGATTTAATGCATAATTTCTTAAATTTCTTTTCAAAGAAATTGAAATAAAAATTCTTACTGTCCCCAAACTTTTGAACGGTAGTGTATAATGCTACAGAAGCTTTGTGTTTCAGATAAAAGCTGTTCTTTTGAACTTTTTATTCATCAAGGAATCCTGAAAAAAATTTTTTCAACATTGATAATAATCATAAATGTTTCTTGAGCAGCGAATCATCATATCAGAATGATTTCTGAAGGATCATGTGACACTGAAGACTGGAGTAATGATGCTGAAAATTCAGCTTTGATCACAGGAATAAATTACACTTTACTGTATATTCACATAGAAAACAGCTGATTTAAATTGTAATAATATTTCACAATATTACTGTTTTTACTGTATTTTTAATTAAATAAACACAGTCTTGGTGAGCAGACGAAACTTCTTTTAAAAACATTAAAAATCGTACCGATCCCAAACTTTTGAACGGTAGAGTAAATGCATTTATGCGCATCTTGCCGTTTCCATCCAACGTTCTTTGATGCGACATTCCAATATTTGCCTAACAATGGCTGAATGAACACAGGTTTGAGTCGTGCCGTCCGCCTCATCTACATATTAACAGAGCTAATTTCCCTCAAACTGGTTCCTCCGCTCATTACCTTCAGCTGTTTAAATAGCAGTGTCGATCACTAGAAAGAGAACATATAAATCAAACCCCTTCAATAAAGTACGAGTATTCAAGAATAAACTTTACTCTCGCTCCCGTCGTTCCAAACCTGCATGACTTTGTTTCCTCAGTGGAACACAAAAGACGACGTTGGGAACCAAACATCACCGGACCCCGTTGAACAAAAAACTCTGAAGAAACAAAGTCATGCAGGTTTGGAGAAAACGATGACCGAACAAAAGCTTTCAGAGCGACTACATCCAGCTCAACTAAATGAACCAGCAAACTGATCGATCGATGGATTGATATTGAATATTGAGTGAAGTAAAAGCTGAGAAGGCTTGGGTCTACAAGACGACCTCTTAAAGGTCAGTTCAGGCTAAAAATTGAGCTCTAGGCCCTGAAAAACACCCTGAACTGCAGGTAAATCCAGTTCCAGACCTCTAGAACGTTTCTCAGAACTGCTAATGAAGGCTGAAGACTGTGTCATGCTGTTCAGAACCAAACGTTGGATTAATATCACTTTACTACAGTAAACAAACACTTAAACCAATGTGTGTATACACCAATAAACAACAAGTCAAGGTGACGCCATATACACACTATAAACCCAACATGATTTCTGTGATTTTCTCTGAGCTTCTAAATCGTATTTGCCTCCTTTACTACTTTAATTATTCTAACGCATCGCAACAAACCAAATACATGATAGAAAGCGTCCATCATCTGTATGTGTCAATGTTCAAATTTGCTTAAAATCAACAAGCAGTAAACCTCTGAACCTCTATTTCACATTTCCGCGTTTCTCAGAAGCGGAAGTCGTCATAGTTGGGTAAACTTATATAGCGAGAGACTTCATTACATTTTTTTTGTGTTTCCATTTGCACAAATAGCAAAAGAAAAACTCCACAATGGTGTTTTCGTAACTTAAAAAGAGGGAAAAAATAGAGAGCGACTGATAACGGCAGTCAGAAACACGCTCAAGGTAAAGTTAACTTGTTTTTTGTAATTTGATGCAATGGTAATATAATACTAAGTAGCCTATAGTGTTATAAATGTACACACATAAAAAAAAAAAAAGAAAATATAAAAAACTTTGCAGGATTTACAATATTAAACGCGTCATCACACTCTGTGAAAAGAGCGCGCATTTAAATATTCATCTAACCGTCGCTCTCAGCAGTATATCGCTGCCAAAGTATTTGCAACTTCTTTTTACTTCTTTATTTTAAAAAAATCGTATAAATATATATATATATACATATATATATAAACTTTGCAGGATTTACGATATTGATGACCGTTAAAACGCGTCATCACAGTCTGTGAAAAGGGTCTCGCGTGTATAAAAACAGCTGTTCGTTAAGATTTGAACGATGAATTCGCGCCACTTCTGTTTCACTACAAATAATAATAAAAAAACATGTTTATTGTCCTTAAACTATCAAATTAACCATGTTTTTTCTACACTAACCATAGTTTTCAGAACAGTTTTTTTCAGCTGATGAACGATAAAAACGTTGGCAGCCAAAAAAAATAAATAGAGAGCGACTGATAAGTCAGAAGAGAGAAAGATGTAATTTTACCGTCACTTCCATAGCTGCTAAATTAGAAACACNCTCACGTTAAGTCAACTAGTTTTTTGTAATTTGATGCAATGGCAATATAATACTAAGTATAGTGTTATAAATGTACATTTATATATATATATATAAAAAAAATGGAAATATAAAAAACTTTTATTTACAATATTGATGACCGTTAAAACGCGTCATCACAGTCTGTGAAAAGGGCGCGCAGCACATATTTACATATTCATCTAATCATCAGCGTGAACGGGGTCCTTCGTTAACAGTATATCGCTTCAAACGTATTTGCAACTTCTTTTTACGTTATTTAAAAAATATAAAACTTTGCAGGATTTACGATATTGATGACCGTTAAAACGCGTCATAACAGTCTGTGAAAAGGGTCACGTGCGCGTATAAAAACAGCTGTTCGTTAAGATTTGAACGATGAATTCGCGCCACTTCTGTTTTACTACAAATAATAATTAAAAAAAACATCTTTATTGTCCTTAAACTATCAAATTAACCATTTCTACACTATTTTCAGAACTATTTTTTTCAGCTGATGCGCGATAAAAACGTTGGCAGCCAATCAGAATCCAAGAGCGCGAGTATTTAAAGCGGCAGACGACAAAATTAGAACAGAACAGATATCGTTTAATATAGATATCATTAATTACTACTCTTCGTGTGAACGGTCTTTAACACATCTGCGTTTATTCGATTAATCGTGACGTGTCAGTGACAGCACGTGACGTTCCAAGCGCGCCCCCGCCACAACTGAACTGACAGACCGCCAGAGCACAGATGAGTGAGATTATAATAATCAAAACGTGTTAATGAACATAAACACAAGTATTAATGAACGTATAAACAGCGCAACGTCAATAATCCGCAGGTATTTCCTCAGATCTCCCGCCATTCCCGCATATGAATCTTGTTATTAATAATGTTATTTCTCTTCACGTGTTTGTTTATAGTTGGAGAAGCGCGCGCAGCTAAAGCTAACTCAACCGTTTTCTCGTAACCGGAGGCTTTAAATATCAGGAACGCGCACGATCGTTGCGATCTACGTGAGAACGCGACGCCAGGTGTTTCCAGCCCGCTCCGCCGGTACCGAGCCTCTCACGCGTCACAGCAGCTAAAGCTAGCGGCGAACCGCGAGCCAGAAAACCGCGACGCGACGCGAGAGCTTCGCCGGAGCTCCGCGCCTGTCAAGCGCGTTCGTCTCATGCAGCAAGCGCAGACTCGCCTCTGAATCGCGCACTCGGCGTCAGTGTGCCACGCAGCGCCTGATAAACACTAGAAAGGATCCGTACCATTCTCTTCACCGTTCAGACTCGCGAGGCGCTGGTCCGGGGCGTCTAGCCATCTATCGGCGCTGCGCTGCTCGGTAAGCCTCGGAAGGAAAGCCCGGTGGCGGCGGTGGGAGTCGTGTGCGTCCGCTGCAGCTCCAGCGGAAGGTGGATTTTTCATAATTGTGCGACTCTGGACTGACGCGGCGTGACGGAGTCGGTTTGAGCCCGTCCCTCCCGCTGAGTCAGCCCGCGGCGCGTCACATGAGCAGGGCGGAGCGGCGCGGCGCGTCGGTCTCACTTTCACCTTCAGGCAAAGTTTATTGTTATAATATGAAGAGAGTTTCTCACATGAAAATGATTTAGTGGACTCTCTTTAAGTTAAGTGTAATAATTATAATTCTGCTTATTTCTATCAATTCTAATGGAATTTTTTCTCTAAAACAGTCAGAATTGCGTGAGATTAAAAAGTCGCGTTTACCTTTATTATTTTTGGCCGAAACAAGATTCCATATTTAAGGCGAGACACTCCAGGTGAATAGGGTAAAAAATTATAATTAACTAATAGATATCACCATACTTCCCCAGCTGATTGATTACATTAAAAATTGCAAACATTTTTTGTATTACAAGTTTTCTAAAATGTTGTTTAAATATGCAAATGAGGTATTATCTAATTAAATATGCGCTAATTTGCATACATTTCTAGAACAAAAATCTGAATATTGGATGATGTCAGGTTCAAAATTCTTAATTTTTTTGGATATATTAAATTCAAAGGTTTTTACAGAGGGAATTTTGGAGATCTTTTTATCACTAAATCAATCAGAAAATACTATCAACAGCCAGAAAAAAATTAAAATGTTGTATAAAATCAGGCTAATTATACATCAATAAATCCCTCTGTAAAAACCTTCAGAACATAGATAGGAATAAAACTAAAGTTCTGCTGAAGTGGAGATTTGTGACTCGGAGCAGGAGGAAAAACTCATTTTGAGAAAACGGCCTTTAAAGATGTTTAGATATAATTGAAATCTATAGACGCAAATAGATAAAGTGCTATAAAACATACACTTAAAAGTGTATTTTGGATGTTTTCTTTCCACAAGTCTGAAAAAACACTTTATGAAAAGACAAAAAGCGCAAAATCTCAAAATTGACAGGTGCCTGAAAAAACAGTGTTTTAGCCTGTAGTGTCTCCCGTTAACTACTATTTAAATCAGTCATTTGATGCAGTGCACTTATTGGGTACATACATTCTACTTACATTAAAAATACATGCATCATGTAATTACATTATTTCTGTACATTTCATTACAATGTTGACTCCTTAAAGGATTAGTTCACTTCAGAATGAAAATTTCCTGATCATTCACTCTCCTCCATGTCATCCAAGATGTTCATGTCTTTCTTTCTTCAGTGGGAAAGAAATGAAGGAAAACATTCCAGGATTTTTCTCCATATAGTGGACTTCACTGGGGTTCAACGGGTTGAAGGTCCAAATGTCAGTTTCAGTGCAGCTTCAAAGAGCTCTACATGATCCCAGACGAGGAATAAGAGTCTTATCTAGAGAAACCATCAGACATTTACTAAGAACAATAAACATTATATACTTTTTAACCACAAATGCTCGTCTTGCACTGCTCTGTGATGCTCCACGCATGACGTAATCATGTTGGAAAGGTCACACGTCATATAGGTGGAAGTACCGATCCAGTGTTTACAAAAAAAAGGTAAAACAATAATGTCGGACGATTTTAAAGTTGGAGGATAAAATGAGATGGAGATTTTTACCCTACGTCACACGTGACCTTTCCAACATGATTACGTCATGCGTGGCGCATCTCAGAGCAGTGCAAGACGAGCATTTGTGGTTAAAAAGTATATATTTTTTAGTAAATGTCCGATGGTTTCTCTAGATGAGACTCTTATTCCTCGTCTGGGATCATGTAGAGCTCTTTGAAGCTGCACTGAAACTAACATTTGGACCTTCAACCCGTTGAACCCCAGTGAAGTCCACTATATGGAGAAAAATCCTGGAATGATTTCCTTCATTTCTTTTCCACTGAAGAAAGAAAGACATGAACATCTCGGATGACATGGAGGAGAGTGAATGATCAGGAAATTTTCATTCTGAAGTGAGTTAATCCTTAACTACCCACACCACCAACCTGTCCTAACCTCACCCGTATCTCTCCTCAGTTAGCAGCACAAGTGTTTCACAATACAACATCAACACAATAAGTACACTGGATCTAACAATTTATTATTTTGATGATTAAGGCTGAGTGCATAAGTGACGCCTAATATAAAATGGGACCAAACTAATAATACAGACACAAAGGCAACCGCAGTTCCTGTACCACGATAGTCTTTGAAGTACATGTCAATATTATCATGGTATATGAATATGGAAATCATCCAGTGCATTAGTATTGACCTGATGCTGCGTGAGGAGCTGCAAACATGCATCAGCGGGTCCTTCACTGTATTATTATTATTATTATTATGCACTAGAACTCCAGTGTCAATGACACACAAACACACACACTCTCTCACACACACACACACCTCCAGCAGCACCTGACAGCTTCAACACACACACACTCAAGCAGACATTTTACACACACTTTACACACACTTTACACACAGTCAGTGTCTGCAGCAGCTGAAATCATCAATGATCCACTGTTTTGTTTTCACATTTGTATTTATTTCAATGAATTAGGAAAGAGTAAACTTTACTGCTTTGTGGAATATTTCAAACATTACGTTATAAAATTATCACATAAAAAAAAAAGTGAAAGACCAAAAAACAGCAGGTTAATCTGGTAATTTAAGGCCCCTTAAAGAATCATTTTCAGACAGTCTGATATTTTAGTAAAGTGTCCCAGTGTGATGATGATGGTGATGCTGCTTCGTCAGTCAGAAGCAACGCTCATTATTCCCATCAAATCATCATGAAGAATTACAGTTGGCATGTCGCTTGCGGCATGTGTCAGTGGGAACATGGATCAGTCACGGATCCCTCAGCAGTTCCTAACTTCTCCGGCGTATCCAGCGGCTCCATCTGAGGAGACACAGAGACAGACGTTACTGTAACGCGGCGCATGTACTGTGTGTGTGTTACGGTCCTGTGCGTGTGTGTGTGTTACGGTCCTGTGCGTGTGTGTGTGTGTTACGGTCCTGTGCGTGTGTGTGTGTTACGGTCCTGTGCGTGTGTGTGTGTTACGGTCCTGTGCGTGTGTGTGTGTTACGGTCCTGTGCGTGTGTGTTACGGTCCTGTGCGTGTGTGTTACAGTCCTGTGCGTGTGTTACAGTCCTGTGCGTGTGTGTTACAGTCCTGTGCGTGTGTGTTACAGTCCTGTGCGTGTGTGTTAGTCCTGTGCGTGTGTGTTACAGTCCTGTGCGTGTTACAGACTTGTGTGTGTTACAGATGTGAGTGTGTTACAGATGTGAGTGTGTGTGTGTGTTACAGTCAGACGCTTGAAACACTCAGTGCAGTTTCATGTTTAGTAGATGTTGCTGATGATGAGGCAGTGACATGCCATGCAAAGGAAAAATATAAAACTAGAGTTAAAAAAAGTTACAAATTTGCTTTTAAATGTATTAAAATTTGCATGTAACTACCAGTATATGTTCAGCATGAAAATCAGTGACAATCTGTAAATATGATATTAATTTTGGTATAGTTTCAGTTTAGCATGTACAAAAAGAATTGCTCTTTATTCTGTACACAAGAATGTGTGTGAAATCTGCATAGGAATGTTTTTGCAAACAAATCAGGATTGTTCAATAACTTTCGAACTAAAATGTATTTTAAATTTAAGGGGGGAAAAAATGTAGGAACTACTGAAAGTGGAAAGCGCACATACACAAAAATCACATTTTGTACATTTATTTTTACATGATTTTATACATCAAGTTCTCCTGTGAGAATACTTACGAATAATCCATGTAATTATTAGTGAACGAGACCCACTGTTTGTGTAAAAAAAGCTAAAGTGCTTCAGAACGAATCACTGTTGTCGTTTATGACATTCACTTAAAGTAAAGTGATGTTCACACTGACAGGAACTCAATGAAAGCAGCAGAGCTCCCCCTTATGCAAATGAGCAGCGAAGTGATGCGACGACAGTAACACCTGATTGGATGCCACCACTGAGTGAGAACAAATCAACGGCAGCGATTGAATCACTGTCAGTGTGAATTCAGCTTAACAGTTCCAAAAGAGGGTAAAATCAGATGTGCTGTACTCCTGATTTCACTGTCAGTGACTCGTGTGTTAGTAACAGAAACTGAAAACATCAGGCATCTGATAAACATGCTGGAGAGACAGAAGCAGCTCATCTACGACACACACACAATCTGCGTACTGTAACGCCACCTAGTGCTGTACAGGAGTACTGCAGGAGAGCAGGAAGCTGAACAAACACAACACAGACAACAGCAAGAGTGACAAAGACTAAAACAAGAGCTCAAACCTGATAATAAGGGCTTCCTAGACTCGTCCAGAACCTGATGGAGACCAAGTCACATTTCAAGTCTTACAACACAGCAGTCTTAAATTAAAACACGTCTCACTCACACAGACACAGCCAGAAAATCTGTCATTATTATTGTTTAGGCAAATATTTTTAACTTGCTCTGCCATGACAGTAGTTAACTTGAGAGTGAAAACACTTGTCTGTGCACTGTTACTGAAGCTGGAAGCGCTCGACAATGACAAGCACATGACAATCACATCCAGACTGTCTGCAATCAACAAGAACGTAATGATGAAGAATAAATCTTCCCATCCTATCGCTGGGACTCACCTTGGAGCTGGTACCGGCCCAGAACTCTTTGAACTCCTTGCGCACGGCGGCGAGGATGGAGCTGGTGAGGAGCGTACAGGGAACCAGGTAGAGCAGAGCGGGCTGACCCATCTTAGACAACAGCATGACCGCAAACGTCACCACGAGACCCACGGCGTACGCTAGAGTACAAAACAGCACGGTTAGTCCGCTCTCCATCTGCGGTTCGGACAAGAATGGAGCACAGATCTGTTCTCGTACCGACAGCGCAGGAGATGAAGTAGGTTCTTCTGGAGTTTCCCGTCCACATGTCAAACCTGTGGCAGTACGCCACCAACAGCCCTGCAGAGAGAGAGTTTGCTTTTTGAGTCACGAGCTGTTTGTGAATGTAAAAGATCAAAGAGTTTTTGTTTCCCAAAATAAAGCGATTCTGAACAGAAACGAGTCGTCAGTAATTCCAGTCTCCAGTGAACCTGAGTAGGTTTGTAACTAATTTGCATAATTACAGCCTGTGATCTTCATTGGCTGAACAGCGTCTCTTTGCCCCGCCCTCAATCACTGTAGTTGTATCCGAGACTGGAAGAGTTTGGTTCGTGTTGTTCATGTCGAGAAGACGCTGTTTTCTGCTGCCAAATCAAATCCACTGTGATGAGATTGATACGGTAAAACTGATACTGTTCGTATCACTGAGCTGAGATTCAGATATGATAATGAGCGTTTGGTTTCTGACCAATCAGAGCAGAGCAGCTCTCAGAAAGGCGGGGTTTAACGAGACCGAATCTTTGAACGAAGCGTTTCAGACACTGAGAGAAAAGAGCTGATGCTGCAGTGGATAATATGAGGAAATTAAAGTGTTTTTGGCCTTGGATGAGTGTGAACCTGTTGTAGGAGACTCGAAAACAACATTAGAAACCTTTAAAATACCATAATGGGGCACTTTAACGTCACTCATTCATCTTTGAGGGTGCGTTCACACTTGACAAGTTTAGTTTGATTAAAACGAACCCTGGTGCGATTGCTCTGTTAGTGCGGTTCATTTGAACATATGTGAACGCTGCCATCCGAACCCTGGTGCTCACCAAACAAGCGGACCGAGACCGCTGAAAAGATGGGTCTCGGTCCGCTTCCAAACGAACTCTGGTGCGGTTCGAATGATATGTGAATGCAACATGGACCAAAGACATGTATATGAACCAAAAACAGGAAGATGAGACCCTAAAAAGTACAGAATCCTCACGCATATTATTTTTTCTCGTCATAGTCGAGAGTTTGCCCATCACAGGCATCAGACACGTCTCCACGCAGCAGATCGTTTGTTTGTGTGACGGAGGGATTCCCGCCGCTGTTTTGACTCCTTTACACATTTTATAAGCTCTTCACGAGTTCCCAGCTGGCCAAAATACCATCATATGCAGGCGACGCACACACAACAAGCGCATTTCCCTCAGCACACAGCATCGTTTTGGATGTTCGGTAAGTTCCGTCTCAAAAAAAGCAATACGTCATAAAACCCGACCAATCAGTTTGTGAATGTGTCGGAATCAGTTCGGTATCTTTTGGTTCGGTGATAAAATTGCCAGTCTGAAAGCTAAACGGACCAGGACTAAATGTTTTATTTTCTTTTTTGGTCCGGACCAAATGAACCAAACGAACCGAACTACAAGTGTGAACGCACCGAGTCTGTCGGCGTGAGGTTGGATCAGGTTTGGTCTTGATTTGACAGCGTTGTGTCTGTGTAAAAACTCTGACCTGGTATGATGATGTCACCGTAGCCCAGAATGGAGAACTGCATCATACACAGGTTCTGAGCCACCGCAGAGAACTGTGGGATACGCATCACTACAGGCAACTGGAAAACACACACAGTGCGGAACACATGAGACACTGTAAACTATATTATCACCCAGTGATATATTTGAAGAACTTTATTCGCATGCATACAGAAGCTCCTTTAGGGGATGTCCTCATTTGTAAACATGGAATAAGGAAGAAAAAGTTCTTACCTTCTCATAGGAGGACGACGGGTCAGCTGGAACCACCACCCCCTTGCCATCACCCTAGAACCAGAAGCAGTCGCTGAAGTTAGTCGACTGTACGACACACACACACACACAGATCACATGACAGGGTCAAACACACCTTTCCTCCACCTGCGCCCGGACCGAGAGCGACTTGCACCATGATGCTTTCTCCATTCTGAAAACACACACGCATTAAAGTCACCATGAGATCAAAACGAACATTTGTTTTTATGTTATATTTCAGTGTTTATTATAAATAATTTATCGGTTATTGTTTTAAAATCATGTTCCTCATAATCTTCCTCCCTCTTGCAGCATCTCTTCTCTGATGATGAGGGCGGGGCAACCTGTCACTCACATGAGATCCACCAATAGCAAACCACAACCATCCAATCAATTCCCCACAGACAAAATCAAGCCCCGCCCTACATTTGTTCTTGTTTGCGAAGCGTTTCACTCGGATATACGGCACAATAGAGAAGAAAAGACGAGCTCAGCTTCATCTGATACTCACAGGCGTCAGGAACGGCGTGATGAAGACGAAGAAGACGTCGTAGAGGAGCAGCAGACTCAGCAGAATCACACAGATCTGCAGGAAACAACAAACACACGTCAGACCCGCAGCAGAGCAGCGCCGGTCCGCTGGAAACACGCCTCACCTTAAAGTTGGACAGGCTGATGGTTTTCAGGAAGTTCAGGCAGAACGCGATGCCCAACAGATCCTGAAGAATCCAGATCCACCTGAACATCAGAGCAGAAGCGCAATAAAACACTTCATTAGTCTCATGTCTGATGAAGTTTGCAGCATTGATTCTGTTATTTTCCAAACATTCAGAGGTTTGTTCAAATTAGTCTGTATTATAATTATAAAGTAATAGTGATGCAAACAGCTCACCACACACACACACCCAAAATATAAAAACACACCGAATGCAGAACTGAGAGAACTCAGAATGCCGACAATGAATATTTAAAACGTTTGAAGGGGAAGAAACAAATCTCTTTTGAGCTGGAAGTAAAAAGTCCTGACTGAACGATCTGATGCTGAGCGACAAACTGTGTGAATCACTCTGTGTAGAGTAAACGGCAGCATGACGCTCAGAAAACAAACCACATGCTATAAACACCCACTGACTGGATCAGGACAACAGTGCTGAAGTGTGTGTGTGTGTGTGTGTGTGTGTGTGTGTGTGTGTGTGTGTGTGTGAGTGACCTGTCATCATTCCTGTACACGCCCCAGATCACGGACAGTGTGATGCAGACGGCGGCGAGCAGCAGCGACCGCACAGACACGCTTCTCTCACGGAAGGACACACTGGAAAAAACAACACACACACACAGAGATCATAAACCTTGCCAACAGCAGGACAGTCTGGAGTTACAGCTGTGTTCATACTAGCCTGAACTAGTACCAGTCCTGCAGCATGTAGTGTGCACACTGGTTTCTGTTATTCTTTTCATCTGAAATGTGAAAATCAAAGCAACTTATATAATGTGATTATCATCAAGCACACTAAACATGCTCACATTCGAGTGTGTGTTGAATGACAGGAATGTGAGATTATTGTACAGCTCATCTCACATTGCTATAGTTACTGTTACAGTTACTGTTATAATAACGTTATAGTTACAGTTATTGTTACAGTTGTTATAGTTTACAGTTATTGCTATAATTATTGTTACAGTTACTGTTATAGTAACCGTTATAGTTATAGTTATTTTTACAAAGTTAGTTATTGTTTTAGTTACAGTTATTTCAGTTATTGCTATAATTATTGTTACAGTTACTGTTATAGTAACGTTATAGTTACAGTTATTGTTACAGTTGTTATAGTTTACAGTTATTGCTATAATTATTGTTACAGTTACTGTTATAGTAACGTTATAGTTACAGTTATTGTTACAGTTGTTATAGTTTACAGTTATTGCTATAATTATTGTTACAGTTACTGTTATAGTAACGTTATAGTTACAGTTATTGTTACAGTTGTTATAGTTTACAGTTATTGCTATAATTATTGTTACAGTTACTGTTATAGTAACGTTATAGTTACAGTTATTGTTACAGTTGTTATAGTTTACAGTTATTGCTATAATTATTGTTACAGTTACTGTTATAGTAACGTTATAGTTACAGTTATTGTTACAGTTGTTATAGTTTACAGTTATTGCTATAATTATTGTTACAGTTACTGTTATAGTAACGTTATAGTTACAGTTATTGTTACAGTTGTTATAGTTTACAGTTATTGCTATAATTATTGTTACAGTTACTGTTATAGTAACGTTATAGTTACAGTTATTGTTACAGTTGTTATAGTTTACAGTTATTGCTATAATTATTGTTACAGTTACTGTTATAATAACGTTATAGTTACAGTTATTGTTACAGTTGTTATAGTTTACAGTTATTGCTATAATTATTGTTACAGTTACTGTTATAATAACGTTATAGTTACAGTTATTGTTACAGTTGTTATAGTTTACAGTTATTGCTATAATTATTGTTACAGTTACTGTTATAATAACGTTATAGTTACAGTTATTGTTACAGTTGTTATAGTTTACAGTTATTGCTATAATTATTGTTACAGTTACTGTTATAATAACGTTATAGTTACAGTTATTGTTACAGTTGTTATAGTTTACAGTTATTGCTATAATTATTGTTACAGTTACTGTTATAATAACGTTATAGTTACAGTTATTGTTACAGTTGTTATAGTTTACAGTTATTGCTATAGTTACTGTTACAGTTACTGTTATAATAACGTTATAGTTACAGTTATTGTTACAGTTGTTATAGTTTACAGTTATTGCTATAGTTACTGTTACAGTTACTGTTATAATAACGTTATAGTTACAGTTATTGTTACAGTTGTTATAGTTTACAGTTATTGCTATAGTTACTGTTACAGTTACTGTTATAATAACGTTATAGTTATAGTTATTGTTACAGTTGTTATAGTTTACAGTTATTGCTATAGTTACTGTTACAGTTACTGTTATAATAACGTTATAGTTACAGTTATTGTTACAGTTGTTATAGTTTACAGTTATTGCTATAGTTACTGTTACAGTTACTGTTATAACGTTATAGTTACAGTTATTGTTACAGTTGTTATAGTTTACAGTTATTACTATAATTATTGTTACAGTTACTGTTATAGTAACCGTTATAGTTACCGTTATAGTTACCGTTATAGTTAGTTATTTTTACAATGTTAGTTATTGTTTTAGTTACAATTATTTCAGTTATTGCTATAATTATTGTTACAGTTACTGTTATAGTAACGTTATAGTTACAGTTATTGTTACAGTTGTTATAGTTTACAGTTATTGCTATAGTTACTGTTACAGTTACTGTTATAGTAACGTTATAGTTACAGTTATTGTTACAGTTGTTATAGTTTACAGTTATTACTATAATTATTGTTACAGTTACTGTTATAGTAACGGTTATAGTTACAGTTATTTTTACAATGTTAGTTATTGTTTTAGTTAATTATTTCAGTTATTGCTATAATTATTGTTACAGTTACTGTTATAGTAACATTATAGTTACAGTTATTGTTACAGTTGTTATAGTTTACAGTTATTACTATAATTATTGTTACAGTTACTGTTATAGTAACCGTTATAGTTACAGATATTGTTATAGTTACAGTTATCATTACAGTTATTGTTAGTTATTATTAGTTATTACAGTTATTGCTATAGTTACTGTTACAGTTACTGTTATAATAACGTTATAGTTACAGTTATTGTTACAGTTGTTATAGTTTACAGTTATTGCTATAGTTACTGTTACAGTTACTGTTATAATAACGTTATAGTTACAGTTATTGTTACAGTTGTTATAGTTTACAGTTATTACTATAATTATTGTTACAGTTACTGTTATAGTAACCGTTATAGTTAGTTATTTTTACAATGTTAGTTATTGTTTTAGTTACAATTATTTCAGTTATTGCTATAATTATTGTTACAGTTACTGTTATAGTAACGTTATAGTTACAGTTATTGTTACAGTTGTTATAGTTTACAGTTATTATTAATTATTGTTACAGTTACTGTTATAGTAAACATAGTTACAGTTATTGTTGCAGTTGTTATAGTTTACAGTTATTACTATAATTATTGTTACAGTTACTGTTATAGTAACCGTTATAGTTACAGATATTGTTATAGTTACAGTTATCATTACAGTTATTGTTAGTTATTATTAGTTATTACAGTTATTGCTATAGTTACTGTTATTGTAATAGTAACCATAATAGTTAGTTATCGTTACAGTTATTGCAATATTTATCATTACAGTTGCTGCTATAGTAACATTATATTTAGAGTTATCGTTACAATTATCACTATATTGTTAGTTATCATTATAGCTATGTTACAGTTATTGTTAGTTACAGTTATGTAACAGTTACGTCATTGTTATTGTTACAGTTACTGTTAGTGATAGTAACATTATAGTTAGTCATCGTTAACGTTACGGTTATTATAGTTACAGTTATTGTTACAGTTATTGCTATAGTTACTGTTATAGTAATAGTAACCATTTTTGTTAGTTATTGTTACAGTTGTTTTATTTATTGTTACAGTTACTGTAATAGTAACGATTATAGTTATCATTACAGTTATTGCTATAGTTACTGTTATAGTAATATTAACCATTATAGTTTTTATTAACCGTTAGCGTTAGGGGAATACACGTGCGTGTGTTTGTTCACCTGAGCGTCCCGCAGCCCACAGCCGTCATCAGAGAATCCAGGCAGTTATAGAGCGCCGACGCTGACGCCAGGCAGAATATGACGATGATCACATAAACTACAGGAGAAAACAAGCATCAGTCACGCTCCTGGTGTCACTTCCTGTAGCTGCTGCTGTGAGACTCACCCAGCCACTTGTAGAAGAAGTACATCAGCACCAGCATCACACACATCATGGCCACGAACAGCAGCACCTTCAGAGGAGAGTAGAGCGAGAGCTCGCCGCTGTCGGACCGGCCGTCGCCCGCCTCAGACGACGGACCCGCGGCCTGCCTCGCCCTGGACACACGCAGACGCAGCGTCAACACTCTGTCACATGACACGTTTAATGGCCTGAACCTGTGATGTCACTCACTTTTCTGCTGCTCCGCTCCAGAATCCGCCCATGGTCACCGTAAACACGGCGATCAGCAACATGACGATGATGCTGGCGTCAAACGACGGCACAGGTGGAGCGTATAACCTCACCTCCATTCCCTGAGGAAACACCTGAGAGCAGAGACTCACCATCAACACACACTCACACACACACACACACACACACACACAGAATCTCATCTTCACCTTCAGCGCGTCCAGGACGTCCCGGTATCTCAGCAGGGCCAGAGGAATATTCACCTTGCTGTACTCGGAGTCGTTGGCCGCTGGCGTCACCTGGTGAGATGGAGTTCAGACACTGAGGATTCACACTGTGTTCGAGGTGAAGCGGCAGCAGATCAATCAGACTCTTACCAGATCACGGTTGCTGGCGATCAGAAGCACAGACGCGTTCAGACTCTGAGCGACCAGAGCTTTCTGACTGAACTCACAGCCTCCGCGCATCACCACCACGGCCTTACCCTTCACAGAGCCCGGGATCACATGACTCACATCACACAGCTGACTGGACGTCAGGTTCACCAGCGGATAGCCCACCTACACACACACACACACACACACACAGTTGAGCAGGTCAATTGATATATTTGTAGGAGATTCACTACAGCCCTGTTATTGTAAAAAAAAAAAAAAACTTTCAAGATTTCAAATTAATTTGACATGCTTTTTGAATACAAAAATTCAATTTAACCATTTAAACTGATTCCAGAAAAATTTAAATGGAAAAAAATTGTATTTTGAAATTTAAATATATTAAGTCGTTGATGTTTTATGAATTAAATTAATTAGACATGATTTTTGATTATTAAAAGTTATATTACCATTAAAATGGAATCCAGAAAAATAAAATTTGAGAAAAAAATGAAACATTTTATATGACCCTAAATTTTTTGATTTTTGTTAAACTTTAATAAATTGTATAAGTTTCATGATTTCAATTAATTAGGCATGCTTTTTGATTAATACAATTTAATTTAACCATTAAAATGAAGAGAAGAAAAAAAAATACTGAATCCAGAAAAAATTTAAATGAAAAAAAATAGTATTAAAAAAAACCATTTCGAAAATTAAATCTATTTTTAAGTTGTTGAAGATTTATGAATTTAATTAAGACATGATTTTTGATTATAAAAACTTATCTTTACTATTAAAATGGAATGCAGAAAAATTAATACAGAAAACACAAAATTTGAGAAAAAATTATAAAATTTAGATTTTTGTTAAACTTTAATAAATTGTATACGTTTCATGATTTCAATTAGACAAAATCAGATTATATTATTTTAAATCTATTATTTAGTAATAATAATAATACATTTTAAATGAATTTTAATCTTATGAATTTGAATTGATTGATTACTAAAATTTAATTTAACCATTAAAATGAAATCCAGAAAGATTACAACATAAAAAAATACTGAATTTGGGAAAAACTATAGTCTACTATAAACTATATTTAATAGGACCCTGGAAATTTTATTTTTTGCTAAACTTAATAAATTGCTAAATTATATCAGTTTCACAATTTAAATTAATTAGACATGCTTTTGGATTACTAACCATTAATACGTAGTCTAGAGGAGAAAAAATACTGAATCCAGAAAAAATTAAAATGAAAAAAAATAGTATTAAAAAAAACCATTTCGAAAATTAAATCTATTTTTAATTGTTGAAGATTTATGAATTTAATTAAGAAATGATTTTTGATTATTAAAACTTATCTTTACTATTAAAATGGAATGCAGAAAAATTAATACATAAAACACAAAATTTGAGAAAAAATAAAACATTTTATAGGACCCTAAATTTTAGATTTTTGTTCAACTTTAATAAATTGTATACGTTTCATGATTTCAATTAGACAAAATTATATTATTTTAAATCTATTATTTAATAATAATTCATTTTAATTTTATGACTTTTAATTGATTGACAACTAAAATTTAATTTAACCATTAAAATGAAATCCAGATAAATTACAACATTAAAAAAAAACTGAATTTGGGAAAAACTATAGCCAGTATAAACTATACTGAAGGGTGGATTCTGGAAACCACTGAATATAATCAATATATATCTTAAGATATTAATCAACATTTATTTGAATGGCTTCTTCAACGTACGTTAAAGCTTTTATTTCCTTTTCAAACAGTAGAAAATAATTTTGAATATTGTGTCTGAGAGAAAAGAACATGTTATCAGGATGTTTTGGGAAAGTGTCCAGAGGACCCTAGACATTTTATTTGTGCTAAACTTAATAAATTGTTAAATTATATCAGTTTCACGATTTCAATTAATTAACCTGTTACCTGTTACTGGCCCACAGCCGTTACATATTTAAAACAGTAATATTCTATACTAACCCTAAACTAATCTTGAGACACTATATATCATTTGAAAGCTTAGAATCTCTAGTTTTCATATTTTCAAAATAGAACAATATCAATTTGCAACAAGCATGTTTTCATACTCATAAGGCATGTTCAGACCTTTATTTTGAACATGAAAAATCATTAAAGATTGGTTGAAACATGTTTGTTTTCATGCCAAGAGTTCAAAAGATAACATGCATTCAATATTTTGAGAAAAAAAGGTCTGAAAATGTTTTTAATAGAAAAAAAAATACATTTATGATTGTGACGGCGATCTATAACCCACATACATGTTGTTTTTATGTTTATTAGAGGCTGAATTCATATCAAATTCTTCCCATACTACTTCTATATAGGATGTCTACTTCATAAATAGTAT
>RJVU01050255.1:1902294-1920218 GCA_003731715.1 Anabarilius grahami | reverse complement strand
GTACTAAAAACATATTTAAATCAGTTCATGTGAGTACAGTGGTTCAATATTAATATTATAAAGCCACGAGAATATTTTTGGTGCGCCAAAAAAAAACAAAATAACGTCTTATATAGTGATGGCCGATTTCACTGCTTCAGGAAGCTTCGGAGCGTTATGAATCTTTTGTGTCGAATCAGCGGTTCGGATCGCGTGTCAAACTGCTGAAATCACGTGACTTTGGCGCTCCGAACCGCTGATTCGACACACTGATTCATAACGCTCCGAAGCTTCCTGAAGCAGTGTTTTGAAATCGGCCATCACTATATAAGTCGTTATTTTGTTTTTTTGGCGCACCAAAAATATTCTCGTGGCTTTATAATATTAATATTGAACCACTGTACTCACATGAACTGATTTAAATATGTTTTTAGTGCATTAATGGATCTTGAGAGAGGAAATGTCATTGCTCAGGCCTCACTGAGCCATCGGATTTCATCAAAAACATCTTAATTTGTGTTCTGAAGATTAATGAAGGTCTTACGGGTGTGGAACGACATGAGGGTGAGTAATTAATGACAGAATTTTCATTTTTGGGTGAACTAACCCTTTAATAGATTGCACACTTAAAGTGTTTTTGATGTATTTATTTCCTCGAGAGAGAGAGAGAGTTTATAAACCTGAAGGTCTGGAACTCTCAGAACTGACAAAACCTGAAAAACCAGAGAGGTTTGGTTCATCTAAGAATGTGCGATTATAATAATATGACACAAGAACACAAAGTTTTACAAGGTTGTAATTTTATTTAGGCATCAGAATGAAAATGATCACGATTTGTACAAAAATACTTTCCTGTCGACGCGTCCCGTGAGAGCGTCACAAATATTACAGTCAGGTGCACATTCAAGTTTATGGCCAACAGCACATTTAAAAGATAAAAACAAAAGAAGAACATCCCGTGAGCCGGGGAACATGGGAAAGGTACAAAACGTAACAAAAAGCGGTTCTTACAGACCTAATACCAGCGTTCGGTGTGTGAGTTTGTGTGGCCAGCCACCAGTAAACCATGAGATAAATAGAGATTCATGGGAAACTCTAATCAGAATATTGATCCTCACACTATAATCATGTTTCTGATCAATCTCTACCGTTACAGGTCGTTTGTACAGAAGCAGTTAAAGATCAGCAGTGCTTTCATTACAGATATCTACAGCCGACGACGCCAGCGCTGCTCCAGTGTCTTCAGAGGACGAGCCTGAAACACACACACACACACACACACACACACACACACACAGGGATATGAGCTTCATGCCACACACACACGTGACAGATCTCTGAGAACATGCAGGATGTTTTCTTTATATTATCATGCAGAATAAGAGCAGAACATGAACTCAGATTTGGTTTCATGTTGACTTTAAATCATCAGAGGTTTGAACTGCACCAGTGAAGCTTGTTTCTGCCGCAGAGTAAAAAAGAATAAATTGTGACTTTTTATCCCACAATTCTGAGTTTATTTCTCACAAGTCAATCGTGAGAGAAAGTGTTGCAATTATCTTTTTTATTTTGTTATTCCGTGATGGAGGAAAAACCCCTGGAAAAACAGAATTGTGAGATTAAAAGTTGCAATTACCTTTTTTTATTATTTTGTTATTCTGGGATGAAAAAAAAACTGAACTTTGAGATGTAAACTCAGAATTCCAAGAAAAAGTCAGAAATGCAAGTTTATAATTCGTGAATCTGAGGAAAAAAGTCAGGATTGTGAGGTATAAACTGGGAAGTGCGAGTTTTAAAGTCCGAATCACAAGACATACATTTGGAATAACTGAGAAAAAAAAGTTGCAATTACCTTTTTTTGTTATTACATGGCAGAAAAAAACTGCAAAAACAGAATTATGAGAGTAAAAGTCAGAATTGTGAGAAAAGAAGACATTAAAGGGGACCTACTATGCAAAATTCACTTCTGCATGGTGTTTGGACATAAATGTGTGAACACAACCACCCTATAGTGATAAAAATACAACCACTCCTTTTTTTTAATCCCCATAAATTATCAGCAGTGTCTCAGAACGAGCTGTTTCCAGATCCCTGGCAGTGTGACGTCACATTAGCCACAGGCCCCGCCCACAAGTGTTGACAGACAGACCGATTTAACATAGAACCGCCCTGAGCGCGTTCAGAGAGAGTCATTGCTGCACTGACGAGAACGTCTCCCGAGTGTTTTAGGTGTTCTGCAGCTGGATGGATTAATCCACAGAGCTCTCTCCATTTACTCCCGAAATCTGAGCCGCTGAAGACGAGGTGGATTAACTTGGTTTTCCAGGAAAATGCTCCCTCAACTCTACCGAAATTCGTTTATTTCTGTGCGAATCATTTCACACCGGACTTCTATGTGAACGAATGTCAATACAAAGAGACAAAACAAAACATACAGCCTCCAGAGTGATGCTGGATACGGCAGTAATGAAGGTGAGAGCACTTTATTACAGTTCATCGGAGTTGATTTACGGATATAAAGTTTACCAGTTTATTAAGCACCACCTGAAAAGGCATAAGGTCTTTATATATTTGTTTACTGTTAGTTGTAACGAGTGTTTCTGTGTAATTCGCTGTGTATCGATGATAATGAGAGAGAGAGTTTATGGATAATATTTTAATGCACACTTGCACTGTTTTATTAAGCTCTTACAGTGATTTTCTAGAGTGAAAACGGACGCTTCATCTCTTGTGTGAAGTACAATAAACGTCATAAAACTCATTAATAAAGTCGAACGGGGTCCGGTACAACAGGCTTGTACTAATATAGTGGAAGAAGACAATATAATTTATAACCGTAATTTAACTAAACTATACCTGTTCTATCTCCATGCGGCATATATTCACAGTTTCTGACATTATAGCGCGTCCTGACTGAATCCTGACAAAGAGAACGAGTTCTTGAAGCTCCGCCCTCTTAGGCCGAGCGCAGCAGCTCATTTGCATTTAAAGGGCACACACTGAAACAACGGGTTTTTGCTCAATCACTAAAAGTGGCAATTTTAACATGCTGTAATAAATGATCTGTGGGGTATTTTGAGCTGAATCTTCACACACACTCTGGGGACACCAGAGACTTATTTTACATCTTGAAAAATGAGCCATAACAGGTCCCCTTTAAAAAGTTGCAGTTTCCTTTTTTATTTTGTTCTGTGGAGGGGAAATATATATATATAATTTCGAGATGTAAACTCAGAATTCCAAGAAAAAAGTAAGAATTGCAAGTTTATGATTCGTGAATCTGAGGAAAAAAGCCAGGACTGTGAGGTATTAACTCGGAATTGCACACTATAAAGTCGGAATCGCAAGATTTACGTTCGGAATTGTGAGAAAAAAAGTTGCAATTACCTTTATTATTTTATTAATTTGTGACGAAAAAAAACTGAAAAACGTCAGGATTGTGAGGTATAAACTCGGATGTGCGAGTTTTAAAGTCCAAATATACAATTGGAATAGCGGAATTTTGTTTTTTTATTCCATGACAGAAAAAAGACTAGGAATTGTGAGATTTAAACTAGGAATTGTTAGAAAATTGTTTCTTTTCTTTTTACTCCATGGCAGAAACAAGCTTCAACAGTTCAAAGGTTCCTCCGTCCTGATCTAGAAGCTTCTAGAGTCACTCCAGTGAATGTAGTCACCTGACTAGCCTTGAACGCTCTCCGCTGTGCCGTTCCCGTAACCGCCTTTGGATTTCATCTGCGCCTGCACCGAGTTCACCTGCGGAGACAGACGGACAGAACACATCAGGTGATCATCGTTTACTCCGAAACTAGAGCGTTTGTTAGTCAAATATCCTCTTCCCAAATCTCATGAGCTCATGTAAATCCTGCTCATTTCTGAGGTTTGCATAGAAACATGAATCTCAGGAAAACGTGTCCAGGTCACATTACAAGACAAAAGACAGAAATTAGAGTTAATGGTAATATTTTTGATGTTTAATAAGTATGCAATAATATATTGTATAGATAATGAAAGTTTTTTATATTTCTGCATTATAACATTTTCATTTAAATCAATTTATGACAATTAAGCACATTTCTCTACGGTAGAGGATTAGGGCCAAACAATAATAAAAACATAAAACCATCCCGAGTTAAAGTCATTATAGTGCGAGATTAAATTGGATAAATTGAGAAAAAAGTAGAAATAAAATGTCGAGAATAAACATTACATTTCAAGAAAAAACTTAAATTAAATTGAGACATTTTCAACTTTTTTTCTAGAAATTTAATGAATTTTTTCTCAAAACGCAACAACCTTTTTCTCAAAATTTAACGAGTTTTTTCTCAACATTTTATTTTAACTTTTTTTCTCGAAATTTAATGAGTTTAATCTCTCATTTTAATGACTTTAAACTCGAGATTTGTTCAATTATTTTATTATTGTTTGGCCCTAATCCTCTTCCGTACATTTCCCCCCCTTAATTCTCATTACTGTAATGGCAAAAAATAACGATGATGCTTTATCATTTATTTATCATGGGAATATGTGTTGTACTGAATTTAATTTATGCAGATTTAACCCTCTTGTTCGACCCGGGACGTCATTTACTAACCTCTGCCTCATTCATGTTCAACCTTGATTCATTATGAACAAAATAACAAGAAAAAATTATAAAAGAATGTGTTTTCTAATAAATCTTTGTAGAAAGAGTATCGTGTAAGTCAATGTAAGTGAATGCAAGTATATTTTTTCTGTGCAAACTCAAAACTAAGAGACGTCGTGATTTAATATAAACGTGCTTGATAATATTTTACATTTAACAAATGTTGCAGTGCAAAAAAATGTAGTGAGATATGTCCGAGTCATACTCACAGCTGGCATTCCCATGTCTCCAGAGCCCACGTGTGTCATGTGAACGAAGTTTGTGGGTTCTCCGATCATGGAGCGATCTATCCTCCGCCTCCGCTTCTGCAATTCACACACAACACCGAGAACAATGAGCCGAGACACAGGAAGACACGCTGCGTCGAGTGACGGGTTCGGCTCGGATCTGAGTCTCCGCTCACGCCGAACCCTCGACTCGTAACAGCTGAAGCGTGTGTTTAGCGTGTTTTGACTCACGGGTTGCGGCTGTTCAGCGACGCAGCAGCTGAAACACACCCAGAACTCTGTCATGCTCCTTCTGCAGAGACTTCCTCCCAGTGACTTTCTTTTCTCTCTTCCTGTGTGTCTTGCAGTATTGTGCTCTCGCTCAGCGGCCACAAGCGTCTGCCGGAAGCTGATTTCACATGTGAGGCGTCGCTGATGGGGGTCACTGGATCCTCTGGAAGATGGAGGACATCAGCATCACACACACACACACACACACACACACACACGTTCTCTGTCTCATGAGTGTGTACTGCTATAGCTCTGTTTAAACATTTAAGAGAAACATGTACACTAGCCCTCAAAAGTTTTGAATAATTCAGATTTTTTAATGTTTCTGAAAGAGTCTCTTCTGCTCACAAATCTGCATTTATTTGACAAAAATACTGTAAAAATTGTGAAATATTATTACAATGTAAAACAGCTGTTTTCTATGTGAATATAGAGTAAAATATAATTTATTCCTGTGATCAAAGCTGAATTTATTTGATTAAAAATACAGTAAAAATCACAAAATATTATTACAATGTAAATCAGGTGTTTTCTATTTGAATATATTTGACAAAGTAATTTATTCCTGTGATCAAAGCTGAATTTTCAGCATCATTACTCCAGTCTTCAGTGTCACATGATCCTTCAGAAATCATTCTAATATGATGATTTGCTGCTCAAGAAACATTTATGATTATTATCAATGTTGAAAACAGTTCATATTTCAGTGGAAACTGTCATAAATGACCACTTAAGTCAATAAAATAAAAATTAAAAAAATTTATTAATATTTTTATTCATTTTTATGCATTAAATTAACCAAAAATGACATTAAAGACATTTATAATGTTACTAAATATTCTATTTCAAATAAATGCTGTTCTTTTGAACTTTCTATTCATCAAAGAATCCTGAAAAATTAAATTATATCACAGTTTCCACTGAAATATGACTGTTTTCAACACTGATAATAATCATAAATGCTTCTTGATCATCAAATCATCATATTAGAGTGATTTCTGAAGGATCATGTGACACTGAAGACTGATGATGTAGTTTTGATCAAAAACCATCATCGATTTCATTATTATCAGATCAAATCTGAGTCTCACACGACAGACTCTTATTTGGTCTTGGAATATAAGTGCAGCGGTTCAGAGCTGTTACAGGTGTCTAAAGCTGATAAATATTACATAAATCATTGATATTCATCTAATATGAAAATATACAAACGCGCAGCAGGAAACCTCAGCCACAAACTAGCATGCTAACAGTCAAACAAGCTCTCGTAAAGCACAGTTTAAGGAACAAAATTAAGTTGAGTTGAAAAGACAATCTTTAATAACACAAATCGCGCCTATAATAACTCATTTTTGTCCGAAATGCTTAAATAAAAAGGGAAGATGTGATGCCTTACCTCGAACACTTCCTGAAAGTGTCAGTCAGAGAGCTGACGCTGACTCCGCCCTCTTCCGCCGCGCTGCGTTCAACTGAATCATGGGATTTGTAGTTTTGTGTATTAATCGCGCCGCGTTAATCTCAAATATTGTTTAACGTAATTTATTTTTCATTTTAATGAACTAAAACAAGAAAACCCGCCATGATTTTCATGAACACGATATAAAACTGTACCTGATGATGAAAGCTCGCCTTCTCCACCAGGGGGCGTCGCTCATATAATGTTTTATTATTCTTTTGTCATATTTATAACTTAGTATGTCATAATTTAAATATTTTTGTCATATTTATAACTGACAATTTCAATTTTTTGTCATATTTATAACTTAGTATGTCATAATTTAAATATTTTTGTCATATTTATAACTGACAATTTCAACCTTTATGTAATATTTATAACTTAGTATGTCATAATTTCATTATTTTATCATATTTATAACTGACAATTTCAATTTTTTGTCATATTTATAACTTAGTATGTCATCATTTCATTATTTTATCATATTTATAACTGACAATTTCAATTTTTTGTCATATTTATAACTTAGTATGTCATAATTTAAATATTTTTGTCATATTTATAACTTATAATTTCAACCTTTATGTCATATTTATAACTTAGTATGTCATAATTTCATTATTTTATCATATTTATAACTGACAATTTAAATTTTTTGTCATATTTATAACTTAGTATGTCATAATTTCATTATTTTGTCATATTTATAACTGACAATTTCAATTTTTTGTCATATTTATAACTTAGTATGTCATAATTTCATTATTTTATCATATTTATAACTGACAATTTCAATTTTTTTGTCATATTTATAACTAAGTATGTCATAATTTCATTATTTTATCATATTTATAACTGACAATTTCAATTTTTTGTCATATTTATAACTTAGTATGTCATAATTTCATTATTTTATCATATTTATAACTGTCATAATTTCAATATATGACAAAGTCATATTTATTTTAATATACATCAAATTAACCTAAATGAAATGTTTCATTGGCAATTAGCTGAAATAATAATTTTTAAAAATATATATTTTATTTCAGTTAAAGTTAAAACTTTACATTTTATTAATCATAAATGTTTTATCATATAATGTGTCTTCAAACTCGGACATCGATTCAGGAACTACAATAAATGAATTTATTTATTATTTAAAATATTTGTTTGTAAGAACTTATTTCTCTAGGAAAGTAACTAAGATGAGCCTGGATGCCATAAGAATTTAGATTTTAATATTTATAATGCATAATTTTGAGGCGCATGACAGTATTTTAATATTTTAAGTGTTTGTTCTGAAGTGGATCCAATAAAGGGTTCATGGAAAAACACTGAACACTTCCAGAACCAAAATAAACAATTTACATCTACAAAAAAGAAGTAATATTTAGCCAAAAGAAATGCCAAGATTCGTCCAATTAAAAACATCAGTTTTTCTTTAGTAATATATAAAAATTTCCACTCAGATTTGCGAAGGAAAATCAGGAAACACAAAAATATGGTTTGACTCGTGACTCGTGCCACCCACGCTGGGCGGAGCTTAAGCAGGATAAGGATCCGGCTCTCTGATTGGCCAGATGTGTTTTTCCGTTGGCCTGCTGCGTTTATATAACCAATCAGCGCGCGGCAGAGAGTAGTGTCTGAACGGTCGCGAGCACACGAGTTTCTCTTGGTGGAAGATCGCGAGGAAGCGCCATCGACCAGCTTTCATTCACCGTCATGGAGGACTCGAGTAGTTGACATTTCCTTTAACCTTCTCTTTTCACGCTTTCCTTCGTACGGTCATCGATCCGTATTTGGTGTAATCAACGACTTTTCGCACATCGACGCGCGCCTGTTTCAGTTTGAGGATGAAGCTCATCATCGGCATCGGAGGGTGAGTGTGGAGCGCGTGCCCGATGCTGGCCGCGTGGTTGCGCGTGCCACTCATTCTGTGTGTGAAAGAAATCGCCTCAGCAACCGCATTTCCCGCCAGAGTACCTCAGTTAAACGTTTACGCGATGGCTGTGATTTAAAAATATTTTACAAAGATTCTGAAGCGTGATTGAGTTTGGAAGACGACTAAAAATCCGTGTTATGAGTTAAAGTATTTTTGATAACAGTAACGGCAAACAAAAGTAACTACGGTAAATCGGCGGACGCTACGATTACTTTTTGTAACGTAATGTAACCGTTACTTTAGTTTATTCCGCGTGTGATGCACAGTTTGTGTTATTTATGTGATGTTTTTTTAAATGTCTGTTTCTTTTAACATCTGTCAGTTGAAAATCAGCCAGTTGTCTAATACTGTAAAGCAAATAATGTAAAGTAAAGGCGTGGCACTAATGTATTTTGGTGCGGAATGATTGACACATTCATATTGGCATCTAAATAATATCAAAACAATAATGTAAAGCATATGTTTTGCCCCACAGGGTCACAAACGGGGGTAAAACGACACTGACGGACAGACTGATCAAGAACCTGCCCAACTGCTGTGTGGTCCATCAGGATGATTTCTTCAAGGTCAGTATAATCAAAAACGAGAGCTTTACATTCAGCTGTAGGGCTGGGCAATGACACACATTTCACGATTCAATTCAATATCGAATTCAATTTACTTCGATATCGATATATCTTCGGTATTGTACAGTTACATGTCAATTTTTCTCAATTGTAAACAATCTCTCGCAACTAGAGCAAAAACAGGAACCTTATCGGACAAAGTAGCTAACTTGTTCAAACATGCATTAAATATTGAAGAACGGGTTAAGTAAAAAAAATATAATGAATATGTCATTAAAATAATAATTTCTAGAGCTATTTTTCATGTTTATAGACACTGAATGTCTTTTCTGAGGTAAATTTCGTGACATTATTGTTCTCAAACGGTTTTATCTAAATCTTTCCGCGGTTGAAACACTAATTGATTACGTGAGACGTGATTCATTTCGGTAAGTTCTGAATCTTTCAGCATTCCTTCTGATGTTCATTCATGTTTATTTGGTGCTGCAGCCAGTAGTAAAGAGACGATCACTTCACGAAAGCCACAAAAACACATTTATTGACTGAATTTAATAATAATATAGACAGAATTTGAAAGCCGAGACTTTGCTTCATATCAAAAGTATTAAAGATGATTGGATTGCAGGAACTATAAATAACGTTTAGTGAAGTTTTGTTCATTCATCGGCATCTAAAAGATTGATTTTAAGAATCCACATGGGTTCATCAAAATTAAAATCGAGCATTCGATATTCCCAGCCCTAGTCAGCTGTTTCTCAGGTTTAGCGGTGGTGTCGGGATGATCCGAGCACAGTGTTCTGGAGTGCATCTCATTGGTGTATGTTTCAGCCCCAAGATGAGATTGAAGTTGGTGAAGATGGCTTTAAGCAGTACGATGGTAAGACAAGGGCTTGGTGCGTGTGGTTTTGCATGTTCATTTAACCGAGACGCCTTTGCGCGTCCCCTCCGCTCATTTGTTGCGTGTTTGCAGTCATCAGCGCTCTGGACATGGACGCCATGATGAGCACCATCACCGCCTGGCAGCAGAACCCCGTCAAGTTTGAGCGATCTCACGGCGTCAACATCAGCCTGGACTCGGAGATCCTTCCACGCGCTCGGGACGAGGACGTTCATATCCTGATCGTGGAGGGTTTCCTGCTCTACACCTATGGGTGAGTGTCACACACACACACACACACACACACGATTGAACACAATGTGCTTTTACTGAACGCTGCTTTCTTCTGCGCAGACCTTTGATCGATGTGTTCGACCAACGATACTTTATTTCCATTCCATACGAAGATTGCAAAAAGAGGAGGAGGTGAGTGTCACGCCTGCCGCGATTGGAGGAGGAACGGGAGGAGATTCGACACACACCTGATCTCACTGTGTGTGTGTGTGTGTGTGTGTGTGTGTTTCAGTTCAAGGAACTATGCCGTCCCGGACCCCCCCGGTCTGTTCGACGGACACGTCTGGCCCATGTATGTGAAACATACTAAAATCATGCAAGACTCAGGAGTTGATGTCGGTAAGTGTCGCATCTTGAATTCTATTGCTATTTTTCCATCCATATTTTATTATATTGCATAAAAAATGCTGGATAAAAACAAGCACTCGATTGAGGCGGATGATGCTTTATTATAAAAAAGTTGAAATTATGACATTCTATATCACTTAAAGTGTTAATTATGGCAGTTGAAATTGACAAAGTCAATTATGAAATGTATATAATTATGACTTGGTCATAATTACGATTTAAGTCAGAATTTACATTCTAAGTTGAAATTGCAAACTTAAGTTAAAATTACGACAAGTTGAAATTGAAGTCAAAATAGTTTTTTGTAATCGACAAAGTCGAAATTATGAAATGTATATAATTATGACTTAGACATAAAAAGTGAATTTACATATTAAGTTGAAATTACAAACTAAAGTTAAAATTAAGACAAAAGTTGAAATTGAAGTCAAAATAGTTTTTTGTAATCGACAAAAAGTTGAAATTATGACAAACTAAGTTGAAATGACTTATGACAAGTCAAAATTAAGACTTTTCGATGTTTTATTTGATAAGACATGCGCATAAACGCATTGACCGAATAAATCCCTCATGTGACTTTGCACAGGCTGTGATTGGATAACCGGACTAACCAGCGCACCAATCACATCGCAGCATCTCAAATGTTTGGTTCTGAAACGCCCGAGTCAAAGTCTGTGATCAGAATGATTTGGTTTAATTCCCTCCAGAAGCGTCTCGCATCCGAACGCAAGATCACATGACAGCGTTTGTGTTTCGTGTGACGCTCTGAGACAAACTCAT
Organism: Anabarilius grahami; assembly: GCA_003731715.1. Lineage (NCBI taxonomy): Eukaryota > Metazoa > Chordata > Actinopteri > Cypriniformes > Xenocyprididae > Anabarilius > Anabarilius grahami. The sequence continues at coordinate 1,908,831 of RJVU01050255.1, read as the reverse complement.
TTATGATGGAGGGAAAAAGAGCCCGATTGAAACAACTTGCATTTTTATTACTGATATTTTGCGCCAATTGTGATGGAAACGCTGCTTTATCCACAAATGATTTACGCCACATATACGAAGTCCTCACTAATATCCGTTTGTGTTTCAGTGCAACTAGACGGAACCATGTCTAAGGAACAGCTGTACAACCTTGTGTACGGAAACATTCTGAACTGCATCCAGAAGGATCTGCCCTGAACAAAGGTACACGTTCACACCGATGCTTTCATCCAGAGCGACCTCATCGCCTCTTCTGTTCAGTGATCATGTGACGTCTGTGTTTCAGATCTGTTGATCGGCTTCTGCAGGAGGAAGCGTTTTATATGGACTCCTGCGCAGCAGCGTATACTCCGGCCCGCGGCCCAGACAGCGTCTGCATTGCTGTTGTTTTTTATCTGTTTTTATATCCTCTGTATTTATTTATCATCACGCTGTTATAAAGCTACTCGTCTGTACCAACATCAGGACTGAGAATGATCATGCATGGTTGCAGCTACAAGCACATAATAAAATGAAGCTCCTGCGACACGTTTGTTGTTGTTTGTTTCTTGAGTGACTCATGCTGTTTAATAAAGGGTTCATTCATGCAAAAATTAAATTAGTCGTTCCAAACCCAACAGAATGATGTTCATCTGCTCTTCATTGTGTAATGAATGCAAACGCTGACGTGAAAATAGTCCGTACATCTTGTGCTTAATTCCAAGTGTTCATTATAATTGCATAATTAGTATATACTTTCTCCTGGTCACTAAGAGCAGTTCAAACCCTCTGAAGACTTTGGCTGCGTCTGAAATCACACTTCCTTATTAATATAGGAAGTGAGAAAACATGTCTGAATTCAGTATATGTAACACAGCAGGTCAGGTAACTGAGGTAACTCAACACATGCTTCCTGCCTGGAGATGCGTGGGATATTTACTGCACATTCAGAGGCTGTGACTGTTTTGGCCGACAGCGTGTTTATGTCGGTCAGTGAGAGCAGAGCTGTCATTATGGTTTCCCTCATATTTCTTTTCTTGAACACATCCTCTCAGACGCTCACCACTAAACACGGCCCTGACTCACGGCAGCTGCGCCGCTGATGCTGCAGGATTCACTGGGAACACTGGATGTGTGTCTTCACCGTGAGGAACTGAGCTCAATATTTGTGTGAGAGTTTATAGATCATCACTGGAACACAAGAGTTAGAGAAAACCCTTCTGAAATCATGGATTCTTCTGGTTCTTTATCCTCTGAGAAGCCCATTTCCACCACATAATAAATGCTTTTGTAAATCATAAAAAGTTGAAATTATGACATTCTATATCACTTAAAGTGTTAATTATGACAGTTGAAATTAACAAAAAGTTGAAATTATGACAAACTATGTCAAAATTATGAAATATATAATTATGACGGTCATAATTACGACATAAAAAGTGAAAACTAACATACTAAATTGAAATTACAAACTAATTCAAAATTGACAAGTTAAAATTGACAAAAGTTGAAATTGAAGTCAAAATTGTTTTTTGTAATTGACAAAAACTAAGTCAAACAGTCAAAATGATGACATAAAAACTCATAATTATGACATAAAAGCCAAATATGACAACCTAAGTCAAAATTATTACATAAAATTTGAAATTATGACAAACTAAGTTGAAATCATAACTTAAGTTGTAATTATGACAAAAAGTCCAAATTATGACTTTTCGAAATTGATATGTTTAAATTATTACAAAATAAGTCAAAATTATGACTTGTAATTATGACAAACAATTGAAATTGACATACTAAGTCAAAATTATGACTTTTGTAATTGACAAAAAGGCATAATTATGACAAAAAGTCAAAACTGACATAAAAAGATGAAATTATGAGAAACTACAGTACTGTGCAGAAGTCTTTGGCACGTCAGTATCTTCACCCCCAAAAAAGGGTTTTAAGCCAGTTATTGATATCTTTTGCTGTAGTGTGTCAGTAGGAAATATCCGTTCACATTTCCAAACATTCATTTTGCCATTAATTGTAATAATCCAGTGAGATTTTTGAATACACAAGGAGTCTGATAACAGCCGGTATGATCTGATCTCTCCATCATCGAATCCGTCTGTGATTACATGAAGAAACAGATGAAACTGACACAAACTAAATCCAGGAGAACTGTGGCCGTGTGTCCAAGAGATTTTAAGAAACCTGCCTGCAAAGCTACCTGAAAAATGATGCCCAAGTGAACCTGGACAAGAGCCGTTTTAAATGCAAAGGGTGGTCACACAAAATATTGTTTTGATTTAGTTAATATAAGTTAATTGATAGATAAAATCTATTTATAACAGTATTTTTTAAAAACATCCTCACTTTACAGCATTAGTGCCTAAAACTCTTCACAGTACTGTATCTTTGCAGGCAGGTTTCTTCAAGCGTCTTGGACACACGGCCACAGTTCTCCTGGATTTGGTTTGTGTCAGTTTCATCTGTTTCTTCATGTAATCACAGACGGATTCGATGATGGAGAGATCAGATCATACCGGCTGTTATCAGACTCCTTGTGTATTCAAAAATCTCACTGGATTATTACAATTAATGGCAAAATGAATGTTTGGAAATGTGAACGGATATTTCCTACTGACACACTACAGCAAAAGATATCAATAACTGGCTTAAAACCCTTTTTTAAGAGGTGAAAATACTGACGTGCCTAAGACTTCTGCACAGTACTGTACATCAAAACTGACAAGTCGAAATTATTACAAAAGTTGAAATTGACTGTAATAATTTTAACTTTTTATGACTTTGTAAAAAGTAGAAACTGACATACCAAATTGGAATTATGACAAAGTCTAAATTATGACATAAAATGTTGGAATTATTACAAACAAAGTCAAAATGATGACTTATGTAATAAGTAGAAATTGTCATACTAAGTCGAAAATGACAAAAAGTTGAAATTAGTACAAATTAAAAAGTGATAATTATAACAATTATAGAAATTATGAGTCAAACCTCTGATTCTGAACAGAATATACTCTCTTAGAACTCTAGGGTTCTCGACTCATTTTTAAAGAACTTTATGCCAAAGACTTTTCATGATGCTTTCATGCTATTTAAATTTTCTAAGTTGTAATTATGACAAAAAGTCAAAATTATGACGTTATGATATAGAAAGTCATAATTTCTTAAATTGATCACTTTTTAATCCCATAATTATGATTTAGTGAGACAATTTTGACTTTTTATGTCATCATTTCATTTATTTAAATCTCATAATTATGATTTTTGTCACAAGTAAGATTTACAAAAGCGTGATTTTTTTCTTCTGTGGCACAAATGGACTTTTATAGAAGCATATAGATACTGAAGCGTCCCTGACAGCGAGTGAGATCCAGCTGAAGGTCAGCCGAGCTGTCGGGACGTCTCGGTCATATGAACACTCACTGCGTCCGGCGTGAATTACGCCACTGAAATGAGTGTGTGTGAAGAATGTGCTGTTCATAAACCTGAAATAGACAGAAAACACAAACTGACCCCGAACCCACTGACCACAGCCAACCAACGGCCACATTCACATAACGCCTGATTTACCACTGTATACAGAAACAAATGTGGGTCATACAGAGGCCTGTGGTCATGTGATTCATCAGCGTGTCTGAAATCTTCACTAATGTGTGGAAGTCTTCGTCTATTGATTTATCATTTCAATCCCATGGAGCTTCTGTCTGTCGGCTGTTCTGTTAGTGAAGTGTGTGTGTGTGTGTGTGTGTGTGTGTGTGTGTGTGTGTGTGTTTCCCTCACACTGATGTTTTCAGATGAAAGTGAGTAACTGAATGTTCCTCTGAAGGAGTGGAAGGTTTTGTTCGGCTTTAGCAGAGAAAGCATCAGATTTCTTGAGTCACGATCAGCGGTCGGGAAGCTTCAGTGCGGAGCTGCTAAAAATGTCCAGGAAATTCCCTGGAAGAAACAGTGAGCTCATACTGGACATCTGAACATCATTCCCCTCCTTACACAGTTCTACATAATATCTACACTGTAAAAATGATTTCATGGTGAAGTAAATACTACAGAAAAAACAAATGTAATGTTTACATGAAAAAGTTTGTTCAGTAGTAAATTCTATATCAGTACTCAATTTAAGCTTGTAGAAATTAAAGCGTAAATATCAACATTATAAAATTAAGTAAAACTACTCAACTTTTCTGAGACTGGTGTTCCCATCATGCACTGGGCCTTGAATAATTAACGAGGTCGATTTTTCACTGTTTTCCAGCTGTTTTTACACTGTTTTATCATTGCTTTTGTGGTTATGTTTAATATTTTGCCATTTTGTGATATCTGGAGTTCATTTTCTACTCAAAATGCCACATTCACACTCAAAACGATCATCGTGAATCAAGTACTGAGGTCTCTGTGTTCAGGTGCCGCGTTACTTCTAATATGTAGTTATGATGTTTACACAATATCAATTGCATTATTTACTTAGAATTTATTAATTTACTTATTATTAGCATACGCTTTGAAAGCATGGTTTAATTCAGTGTTATACTGTTGTATTGCAAAAGAAACAAAGTAGAAATCACTCAACCTTTTACTGGCCGAGTTACAATTACTTTATTTTTGTTGTTAATTTAACTTAACCTAGTTAAGTAGAGTTACTTAATTCCATATTCGAAATTTACTTTAAAAATATTCGTGCAAAAACTTGCAACAATAAATTTTACTTATTGTTTTTTACAGTGCATATAAACTGTATCAGCATTGGATGTTTTACACGATAAACGTAATTAATGTAATTAGTGCAGTATCTGTTTTTTGTTGTTGTTTTGTTGTTACTTCCTGAGGCTCTGATTATGTTTTGTTCCACTTCCTGCCGTCTCGACCCGTGGTGCGAATAGAAGTATGGATACTTGAACAAAAAGTGTCAATCTTCACTTAAAATATAGATTCTAATTTTAACAAATAAATTAAATTAGTTTTTACCATAGAATCTAAAGCGTTAAATATATTTAAACTTGAATTAAATCAACTTAAATATAAATATTAAACTTCTATAATATGAATTTATGTCTTTGCACAGTTGCTGATTTTCTTTATTTGCCGTGAGTTTCGTCACAGATGAAGGCGACACTGAGCTTTATATTCGGCACCTGTGTGTCATGTTTCCCATCCGCCCGTCAGAGGTCACGCGTGTCGAGGGGCCGCGCGCGCGCGTGTGTGTGTGTGTGTGTGTGTCAGTGAGCTCCGTCTGTCAAACACACTCAAAACCAGTCAATAATGATATAATTCAACTGTGAATCTGGAGAAAACATGAGGAACAGAATAGATTTAATAGTGGTAAATAGCTACTGATCTCGTATGCACTTAAAAAAATTTAAATAACATGTTAAACATGAAAGTATTATGCAATTTCTCTTTATATAGAACCTATTTGTCATAAAGGGTTCTTTAAAATTGAGTCGAGAACCCTAGAGTTCTGTATCAGGGTTATCGGCTGGGGTTTACAGTTTGTTGAGCAGTAATCCGGCCTGTTCTTTTTTAAATAATTGAGGATGATGAAAAAAGAAAACTAATAATCATTACTATAAAGTGTCCTGGTGTTTTGGAGAGTTTCTGCAGAATGACGCCGTCTCCTCCTCCAGTTCTGGCTCAGGCTCAGGTTCAGCGGTTCACGCACACAAACACTCAGAGTAAACAAGACAATAAATCCTTGTGTGAGACACGTTCACTGTGAGACGAGACGAAACAACCTCAGAAACCTGATCAACAGCATCACAATCACATCTGCACAGAACAATGTCCGTCTGTCTGTCTCTCGTACTCTTAATAACATGGTTTGGTTTTCTGGTTTAATCAAATGTTCCTTTAATGTTTCTGCTGTTGCCACTTCAAAAGCTGCATTTCTACATTTACTTTCCACTGAAACCGCTGCATTTTTCAGCACAGCACATGTGCATTGGTTTAATTTTGACTGTCATATATCATGATAAATTACAAAAGGCACAGTCCATGTGTACAAACACAAACACACACAGAAAAACACCTCAGAGGTGCTGTGCAGTTCGCTTAAAGGGTTAGTTCACCCAAAAATGAAAATAATGTCATTAATTACTCACGCTCATGCCGTTCCACACCCGTAAGACCTTTGTTAATCTTCAGAACACAAATTAAGATATTTTTGATGAAATCCGATGGCTCAGTGAGGCCTGAGCAATGACATTTCCTCTCTCAAGATCCATTAATGTACTAAAAACATATTTAAATCAGTTCATGTGAGTACAGTGGTTCAATATTAATATTATAAAGCCACGAGAATATTTTTGGTGCGCCAAAAAAACTAAATAACGACTTATAAAGTGATGGCCGATTTCACTGCTTCAGGAAGCTTCGGAGCGTTATGAATCTTTTGTGTCGAATCAGCGGTTCGGAGCGCCAAAGTCACGTGATTTCAGCAGTTTGACACGCGATCCGAATCATGATTCGACACAAAAGATTCATAACGCTCCGAAGCTTCCTGAAGCAGTG
>RJVU01050255.1:1873564-1886851 GCA_003731715.1 Anabarilius grahami | reverse complement strand
CACACACACACACACACACACACAGACACACACACGCTTACATGTTTACGGCTGGATGAGAGTCACAAGAGAACAACACAGCCTCCTCTTCTCTACAGTTAGATGTTCCTGCGGCCAAAAACCTTTGAATTTTAATGTTTACACATGAAGTCTGACACTGCAAGATGAATGTGGAGCAAACTAGATGGAGACAGAAAAATCAGCTTGACAGAATGAAAGTATGAGGTTTATTTGTGCCAAAAAGAGTCGAGTGCTTTTGTCCATCTCTACAGTCATCGCCTGCTTGTTGAGATAAATTAGTGTGTGTCGATCTTTCAGCCTCACGGAAACACTGAGTCACCTGCTCATCTGATGCTTTACTATCATTTCAATTCATGTGACTTTATGGTTGTGGCTCGTAAACAGCTTTTGTTCAGGTTCAACGTCCACATCTAATGATCGGCTTGATTCGCTCCTCATTCACTGCTCAATGAGTGTGTGTGTTTGTGTTTGTGCAGGATGGGCTTCCTCCTCAATCAGTCCGGGCATCTTCATTCACACGGCCACGGCCACGGCCACTCTCACGGGTCACAAGGGCGGGGTCAGGGTCAGCGGGGTCAGGGTCAGCGGGGTCACGGCAGTCTGGCGGTGCGAGCGGCCTTCATCCACGCTCTGGGCGATCTGGTCCAGAGCATCGGCGTGCTCATCGCCGCGTACATCGTCAGGTTTAAGGTACGACCGCTGATGATTTGAGACACAGTGAGTTACTGTAAATACTGAAATTACTTTATGATGATACTAACACGGCCCTGCAACGTGTGTGTGTGTGTGTGTGTGTTAGCCGGAGTATAAGCTGGCGGATCCCATCTGTACGTACCTGTTCTCCGTGCTGGTGCTGTTCAGCACATTCCAAATCATCAGAGACACCGGCATCATCCTACTGGAGGGTGAGACACCTGACTGACTGCATACACGGATCAGCATAACATCATGAGCACTGACAGGTGAAGAGAATAACGCTGATCATCTCTTCATCACGGCACTTGTTAGTGGGTGGATATATTAGGCAGCAAGTGAACATTTTGTCCTCAAAGTTGATGTTAGAAGCAGGAAAAATGGGCAAGCGTAAGGATTTGAGCGAGTTTGACAAGGACCAGATTGTGATGGTGAGACGACTGGGTCAGAGCATCTCCAAAACTGCAGCTCTTGTGGGGTGTTCCCGGTCTGCAGTGGTCAGTATCTATCAAAAGTGCTCCAAGGAAGGAACAGTGGTGAACCGGCGACAGGGTCATGGGCGGCCGAGGCTCATTGAAGGCTGACCCGTGTGGTCCGATCCAACAGACGAGCTCCTGTAGCTCAAACTGCTCCAGAAGTTAATCCTGGTTCTGATAGAAAGGTGTCAGAATACACACGCATGGAGCTGCATAGCTGCAGACCAGTCAGGGTGCCCATGCTGACCCCTGTCCACCGCCGAAAGAGCCAACAGTGGACACATGAGCATCAGAACTGGAACACGGAGCAATGGAAGAAGGTGGCCTGATCTGATGAATCACGTGGATGGCCGGGTGCGTGTGCGTCTCTTACCTGGGGAACACATGGCACCAGGATGCACTATGGGAAGAAGGCAAGCCGGCGGAGGCAGTGTGATGCTTTGGGCAATGTTCTGCTGGGAAACCTTGGCTCCTGCCATCCATGTGGATGTTACTTTGACACGCACCACCTACCTAAGCATTGTTGCAGACCATGTACACCCTTTCATGGAAACGGTATTCCCTGCTGGCTGTGGCTCTTTCAGCAGGATAATGCGCAAAAATGGTTCAGGAATGGTTTGAGGAGCACAACAACGAGTTTGAGGTGTTGACTTGGCCTCCAAATTCCCCAGATCTCAATCCAGTCGAGCATCTGTGGGATGTGCTGAACAAACAAGTCCGATCCATGGAGGCTCCACCTCACATCTTACATGACTTAAAGGATCTGCTGCAGATGCACACCTTCAGGGGTCTAGAGGAGTCGACGGGTCAGGGCTGTTCTAGAAGCAACACAGTATTAGGAAGGTGCTCATAATGTTATGCCTGATCAGTGTAATGACGCTCATCTGAGTCTCCGTGTTGAGCCTGTCATACATTGACGTGTGTTTGCGTGTGCAGGCGTTCCGCGTCACGTGGACGTGTCTGGCATCCGAGCGGACCTGCTGAAGCTGCAGCACGTGGAGTGTGTGGAGGAGCTGAAGCTCTGGGCTCTGACGGCCGACAAAACCGCTGCCATCGTTCACCTGCAGATCGGTGAGTCCGATTCAAACCCAGCTCAGATTTATGGATTAGTTCACTTTCAAATTAAAATTTCCTGATCATTCACTCTCCTCCATGTCATCCAAGATGTTCATGTCTTTCTTTCTTCAGTTTTTGAGGAAAACATTCCAGGATTTTTCTCCATATAGTGGACTTCACTGGGGTTCAACGGGTTGAAGGTCCAAATGTCAGTTTCAGTGCAGCTTCAAAGAGCTCTACATGATCCCAGACGAGGAATAAGAGTCTCATCTAGAGAAACCATCGGACATTTCCTAAACATTATATACTTTTTAACCACAAATGCTCGTCTTGCACTGCTCTGAGATGCTCCACGCATGACGTAATCATGTTGGAAAGGTCATGTGATGTAGGCGGAAGTACCGCGGTAGAGCAAAATACCTTTTTTTTGTAAAGGCCATTTGATTTAGTCTTTGACGTTCACTTTCCGACGTCACACATGACCTTTCCAACATGATTACGCCATGCGTGGAGCATCACAGAGCAGTGCAAGACGAGCATTTGTGGTTAAAAAGTATATAATGTTTAGTAAATGTCCGATGGTTTCTCTAGATGAGACTCTTATTCCTCGTCTGGGATCATGTAGAGCTCTTTGAAGCTGCACTGAAACTGACATTTGGACCTTCAACCCGTTGAACCCCAGTGAAGTCCACTATATGGAGAAAAATCCTGGAATGATATCCTTCATTTCTTTTCCACTGAAGACAGAAAGACTTTAACATCTTGGATGACATGGAGAGTGAATGATCAGGAAATTTTAATTTGAAAGTGAACTAATCCTTTATGCAGCTGTTGAACTAATGTTTTTTGCATCTGCCTCCTTGTGTGTTTAGTGCCAGGGATTGTGGGTAACTGGGAGGAAGTGCAGGCGAACGCACGACGGCTGCTGATGACGTCACACGGCGTGACGCACTGTACGGTGCAGCTGCAGACGCAGAGACAGGGGGCGCCACAGTCCTGCACACACTGCCTCACATCCAGGGCCTGAACGCTCATCCGCCTCTCTCTCTCTCTCTCGGTCTCACTACACACACACACACACACACACACACACACGAGGAGAGAGAGAGACGGGTAAACTGACGTGTCGACCCAGCAGGGTTTTAATGATTGTCCTCCAGTAATGTTTTTTCTATAATGAATATTGACCTCATTTTGATAAACCTTTAATACAGACGTGCACACAGAAGAACGGTTGTTTTGGGACGCTTTTATGTTTGTGCATCTGTGTGTTCTGGAGTGAATCTCATGAGAACGGCTCGCATTAAACCACAAAATTAGACAAAACAAGCATTTATCAGTTTTCCATGAGCTGTGTTTTTTTTGTGTGGAACATGACGTTATTTTAATCACAGTTAAGCATGTTTTCCACTTTAATTCTCATGGTCATCTTGCAAAAAAAAAAAAAAAATCTAATTTTTATTAAAATCAGCATAAATTAAAGGCAGTGCAACTTAAATAATACATTTAATTTTTCACGTTTAATTTGGTGTTGTGCTAAAAATGCAAGAATTTCGTTTAGGTTATTTGTGTTGAAAATGACAGCTTTCATGAGATTCACACTGACAGCACTGGAATAATCCGCATCAGTGTGTGTCCGCATCCCGTCTGGCACGCGTTCATTAAATACTCGATATGTTTTCAGAATTCATCGATGAACGGACAATCATAGTTTGACGGGACAGACGGTCGTTTCTCATCTTCACTGTAACACTGTAGTTTTGTGTATTTCAGACGTTTATAACGATTTCCTGCAGATGTTTGTGTGCCACATGATCAGAACCGAACAACACAATCTTCCTTCCTCTTTATTCCTCAAGATGCAGATATAATTATTATTTAATTATCAGTGCCTCTCATCAGTATTTGGCCATTATGCCTTTTTATTATTTTTACAGTTTTGTTAAATTTTTTTTTTTTTAATATAGTACGGTTTAGTTTTTTGAAACCGAACGTCAGGCTTTGGATGGTTTGCATCTGTGTTTTCTTTATGTTTGCAGTATGTGTGTCTGAGAGCATCATGGATTTACACTGACTGCCGAAGCGCTTGATAACTTGAAATAAATACGTTTTAAATGCCCGAGTTCTGTCTCTGAATCAGGGGTTTTGGAGGTAAAAACATCTGTGTTTCTCTGCTGAAGGTCTTTAGGGAGTGTGTCTGTAACGATGATTTGTGATTTGATGAAATCACAGCGATGTGATGCGGTCTCTTAGGAACAGGCGTGTGAAAGCTGCTGTTGCTTGGTGATGATCTTCATGGACAGACTTACAAAGAGTTTCTTAAGTGTGAGTTCAGTTTCACTCGAGGACACGATGAAGGAGACAGACGGGATTTTAAGTGTTATGATAAGTTTAGTTACTGAACAAATCGCTAATTTCCATGGAAGCTTGTTTCTGCCATGGAATAAAAAAAATAACTGCAACTTTTAATCTCACAATTAACAGTTTTTTTGCATTAAAAGTAACAATTAAGTGCCCTATTATATTATTTTAAAGGCTCTTAAAGGATTAGTTGAATTCATCCAAGATGTTCATGTCTTTCTTTCTTCAGTGGAAAAGAAATGAAGGAAAACATTCCAGGATTTTTCTCCATATAGTGGACTTCACTGGGGTTCAACGGGTTGAAGGTCCAAATGTCAGTTTCAGTGCAGCTTCAAAGAGCTCTACATGATCCCAGACGAGGAATAAGAGTCTCATCTAGAGAAACCATCGGACATTTTCTAAAAAAATATATACTTTTTAACCACAAATGCTCGTCTTGCACTGCTCTGAGATGCGCCACGCATGACGTAATCATGTTGGAAAGGTGGCGCGCGACGCGATCATGTTGGAAAGGTCGCGCGCGACGCGATCATGTTGGAAAGGTCGCCTGACGCGATCATGCTGGAAAGGTCGCGTGCGACGCGATCATGTTGGAAAGGTCGCGCGCGACGCGATCATGTTGGAAAGGTCGCGCCTGACGCGATCATGCTGGAAAGGTCGCGCGACGCGATCATGCTGGAAAGGTCGCGCGCGACGCGATCATGCTGGAAAGGTCGCGCCTGACGCGATCATGTTGGAAAGGTCGCGCGCGACGCGATCATGTTGGAAAGGTCGCGCCTGACGCGATCATGTTGGAAAGGTCGCGCGCGACGCGATCATGTTGGAAAGGTCGCGCGCGACGCGATCATGCTGGAAAGGTCGCGCGCGACGCGATCATGCTGGAAAGGTCGCGCGCGACGCGATCATGCTGGAAAGGTCGCGCGTGACGTGATCATGTTGGAAAGGTCGCGCGTGACGTGATCATGTTGGAAAGGTCGCGCGTGACGTGATCATGCTGGAAAGGTCGCGCGCGACGTGATAATGTTGGAAAGGTTGCGCCTGACGTGATCATGTTGGAAAGGTCGCGCGCGACGTGATCATGTTGGAAAGGTCGCGTGCGACGTGATCATGTTGGAAAGGTCGCGCCTGACGTGATCATGTTGGAAAGGTCGCGCGCGACGTGATCATGTTGGAAAGGTCGCGCGTGACGTGGGCGGAAGAACCGATCCAGTGTTTACAAAGCGAACGTGCAAAAACTAAGTCAAACACCCTTTACAAAAAAAGGTAAAACAACGAGAAAGGAGAAGGATTTTTTTCGCCTATGTAAAGCGTGACCTTTCCAACATGATTACGTCATGCGTGGCACATTCAATTTCCTCATAATATCCACTGCAGCATCAGCTCTTTTCTCTCAGTGTCTGAAACGCTTCGTTCAAAGATTCGGCCTCTCTAAACCCCGCCTCTCTGAGAGCTGCTCTGCTCTGATTGGTCAGGCACCCCAGTCTGCGTCTTCTCGACATGATCAACACGAACCCAACTCTTCCAGATACAACTACAGTGATCGAGGGCGGGGCAAAGAGACGCTGTTCAGCCAATGAAGACCAGAGGCGGGCATTATGCAAATGAGTTACAAACCTACACAGGTTCAGCAGGAAGAGACTGAATTACTGACGACTCGTTTCTTTCTTTTAGGAGACAAAAACTCCATTTGTTTGAACTTTGCAGACGTTTTACATTCACAAACAAAATAAATAACAACCTACATGGATAAAGTCACTTTAAATGTGTTTATATCTCACAATTATGAGGAAAAAAAAGTCAGATTTGTGAGATATAAACTCGTAATTGTGAGATAAAACATGACAAATAACTGGTTTTAAAAGTGACAACAGCACATAAAACACTTGGTTTCATTTATAGACGTGACGCATCAGAGCTCATTGTCAAACACTTCCTGGTCACATGACAGGCGACATCAGCACAGAACACCGAGTCACGTACACACAAACACACAGAACAACCTAACTTTTGTACAACTAGAAATAAACAAGTTTAGACATGTGGCTGGAGAATGTGGGCTGATGGGAATGTTCATGATGATGCAGCGAGTTTCTCAACACACACACACACACACTCTCTCTGTGAATGAAACCAGGATCTTCAGGTCAGAGACAAACGTTTGTTTCTCCATCATGAAGACGGAAGCAGGAAGTGCATCAGTGTTTCCTCAGATTTTAATGTAACCGCCGACAGATTTGATTTATTCTCTTGTTTTGTCTGAAGAAAACAGTAACGTTTGGCTGCGAGACGAACACAAGCATGACTGGATTCATGCAAAATCACTTTGCATGACTTCATCTGCAACAAATAAAAGAAAGACGCACATCAGCAGAATCTGGTGATTAATTTATTCAGGTTTCATGAACATTCAGAGATCATTTGGTCAGTTTCTTCACCAGCTCCAGCTCCTCCACCGGCTTCCACTGCTGGTTAATCGTCATCAGCTGAAAGCAAACAGAAGGAATCGGTTAATGTTTCTCGAGTTTATTACTTTTCAACAGGTTCATCCTCTGTGTATCTACTTCCTGAAGATTTAAAACAAAAGCATTTATTCACTGGGAATCGAACACGAGCGTTGCTCTTCTGTTTGAGCTAAATGAAACATTAACCAGCATTAAATTACTGATTTGACTTTCACACAAGTGGTTAAAATCAACATAACCCGTCAGTCCTGATCTATGAAACACACATTATGATCAATAAAGTCGTTTACCTTCTGTGGTTTTGATGGATCGAGCATCTCCCATGGCTCTGGATTGCTTGTCTTGTTTAAACTATGAAAGTCAATATTATATGTTGAATATTATTTCATATTGTAACTAGTAAAACATTAAGTAGCCGAGTTCAGCACTTTATATTGACTGATAATAATGTGTATTATTAACCATACTGATGAATTAATTAAACATTATTATTAATAACCCCATAATAAAGATAAAGTTCCTCACATGACGTCCGGTTTGGTCAGTAAGAAGTAAATCGAGGCTGTCGCTGCTCCAAGAGCTGCACAACCGACAAACCCAATCAAAGGAATTAACTAGAAAAATTCAAGAAAGATAAGTGAAACAGGTGGAGTGATGTAATAATCCAGAGGAGATGATGATGATGATCTTCCTCACCTCCTTCCTTTTCTTGAGCATTTGAACAAACCCTCCGAACATCTTTCACAGTGAGGCTTCCTACAGAAAACAATATTCAAAACAGAGTGTCACAGATGAACAAATAAATCAGTGATGATGATGATGATGATGATGAAGATGATGATGGAGAGAGTGAACTGACCTGCTGAAGTTGTGTTGTAGATGCAGCATCATTCTGACTGTTGTTTATATACCACAATAGAGACGAGTTTGATGGCACGTACACACACACACACACACACACACCCATCTCACGCGCTTCACCTTCATACTGAAACTATGATGAGCACAGCTGTGCTGTCAGCGCCCTCTGCTGGACTCAATGACAATCTGCCTCACAAAACACAAGAAAAGTAGAAATTATGGCTTAAAGGGTTAGTTCACCCAAAAATGGAAATTCTGTCATTTATTACTCACCCTCAAGACCTTCAGAACACAAATAAAGATATTTTTGATGAAATCCGATGGCTCAGTGAGGCCTGAGCAATGACATTTCCTCTCTCAAGATCCATTAATGTACTAAAAACATATTTAAATCACTTCATGTGAGTACAGTGGTTCAATATTAATATTATAAAGCGACGAGAATATTTTTGGTGCGCCAAAAAAACTAAATAACGACTTTTATAGTGATGGCCGATTTCAAAACACTGCTTCAGGAAGCTTCGGAGCGTTATGAATCAGTGTGTCGAATCAGCGGTTCGGATCGTGTGTCAAACTGCTGAAATCAGTGACTTTGGCGCTCCGAACCGCTGATTCGACACACTGATTCATAACGCTCCGAAGCTTCCTGAAGCAGTGTTTTGAAATCGGCCATCACTATATAAGTCGTTATTTTGTTTTTTTGGCGCACCAAAAATATTCTCGTGGCTTTATAATATTAATATTGAACCACTGTACTCACATGAACTGATTTAAATATGTTTTTAGTACATTAATGGATCTTGAGAGAGGAAATGTCATTGCTCAGGCCTCACTGAGCCATCGGATTTCATCAAAAATATCTTAACTTGTGTTCTGAAGATGAACGAAGGTCTTACGGGTAAGTAATAAATGACAGAATTTTCATTTTTGGGTATACCAAACCTTTAAAAAGTAATTTATGACATCAAAGGTTGAAATTATGACGTACCAAGTCATTATGAGATTAAACAAAAAATAAATTAAAATCATAATTATGAGATTAAAATGTCATAATTTCAATTTTCTCGATTTCACAGACAGGGCTTAGATAAAGCCAGGATTAGGTTTTGGTTTAAACAATTAGCTTTTTATAATCGTGCCTTGGTGTGCATCTTAAGACAAAACATGTCTTATCGTCACATCCAGATAAATTAAGTGTTCCAAATATCATCTGAGGAAGGCGCAGGACCATAAAATGTTCGTCCAATCGTATCCCTCGTTCCGAGGGCTACAATAGGATGTCCTACCTGCCTGTCGACGTATATTTACATTCCCTCGCGCACCTTGTTCGCGCAGAAATCACACGTCATCAGCGCGTTTCAAACTATGCAGAGTTAAGACAGACGCCAAACAAAACTGCAGCCGCTCTTTACAGTTCCTCCTGAACCAAAACATCAAGCTTATGCTGCTTTCATAACTGCCGAAAAACCCCGTGACGTTATACGTGACTCGAACACCATCAACTCCGAAATGAATCTGCAGCAGTCACAGGTCAGTGCTCGTAAAGTTAAATGTTCATTATTATTGTAATGTTCGTGCGTTTAGAAGGAGGCGTGGCTTTGGAGGTGCTCTGAAGGGAGGGTGGGATCTTCTTTCAAAGCTAGCTCGCTATGGCTAGCCTCTCCGAAAATGACCTATCTTTAAAACAGATCAAACGGCTTAAGCTTTGTCGGTGAAACCGGGGGAATATGTCATCATTAAGATTTACCAAAGCATGATTTTTTTGTTCTTATGTGGCGTAAATGGGCTCCATACTAAACTCTAGCAAGTACACGAATAATATCTCAGCAAACACACGACGTTTCAACAAGTTTCTCCGTTGTGTGTGTGTGACGTCACTTACATTCGTCTTCTGCTTACCATCGCGTCACATCTCAAAAAGGCGCCTTTTTAAATTTCAAATGTTGACGGTTGGTCGTCTGAGGAGAATCCGCGGCGGTTTATCGAGCTGTGAGTTTTTATTACTATGAGATGATAAATAATGAAAAACATTCATTTGGGATTTTATTATAGGCATTTCAAGGTTCTGTTTACAAACCGAGTGAATAATTAATTATTTTATAATCTACACTGCCCTCCAAAAGTTAGGAAACGCCCTAGAAAAGTGGGGTTTTGGACCATATTGGCATGAATCCTTTTGAATTTGGGATAATTTTGCACTGATAAGGGACAACACAAACTACGAAAACATATTTTATTACATAAACAGTTTATACATAGAAAAAACACATTTTCGATTCATCAAAATATCCAGCATTAGCAGCTATCTGACCTGAACTGGGTTCTAATTGGTTCATTGTATTCTAAACTTAATTGGCAATGAATTGTTGAAGCTGTTAAGGTGTGCTGACCCAAACATCTTTTACAAACCTGGGCCAAGTTTAAAGCATCACAGACTTTGACATGTATATATTGCCATTATTATGTAATCAAAATGAAAATTATTATTGCTGGTGTTCAATGATAATGTATTTGCACCAAAAAAATGATACAGATTTATGCTGATATCGTCCAAAACCACACTTTGCCAGGGGTGTTTCCAAACTTTTGGAGGGCAGAGTATATATCAGAAATTATATATTAGTCTTCTATACACTGCAAAAAATGCTGTTCTTACTTAGAGTTTTTTCTTGTTTCTAGTCAAAATATCTTAAAGTTCTCAAATCAAGAAGCATTTTCTTGACAAGTAAAAATTATTTTCTTGTTTTCAACAAATTATTTTCTTATTTCAAACCAAAAAATAAGATATATAATCTTGTTTTCAGTTTGAAAAAAGATTATTTTGATTACTCCATTGGCAGATTATTTTGCTTGTTTTAAGGAAAAACTCACTTAATTTTGACTTATTTTTCCTGAAAACAAGAAAATAATTTTTACTTGTCAAGAAAATGCTTCTTGATTTGAGAACTTTAAGATATTTTGACTTGAAACAAGTAAGAACAGCATTTTTTGCAGTGTAGGACATGTTTTTTTTAACAGTATTTCATTTTATCAGTATTTTAAAAGGTATAAAGTTACGCATTATAATAAACAAAAGCCAAATTTCAATATCATTACAATACTGTTTTTACAATAATGGGCCAGTTGTTCAAACATAATCTGATCGGATTTCGGATTGGATAAAATCTTGAAAATGGGTTGTTCAAAAGGAAAAAA
The DNA here is from genome assembly GCA_003731715.1 of Anabarilius grahami. Classification (NCBI taxonomy): domain Eukaryota; kingdom Metazoa; phylum Chordata; class Actinopteri; order Cypriniformes; family Xenocyprididae; genus Anabarilius; species Anabarilius grahami. The sequence goes on along the minus strand of RJVU01050255.1, from coordinate 1,875,726 downwards.
GGATTCTGAAATCAGATTAGATCACAAAATCCAATCTTGGTTTTGATCTGGATAAAATCATCAGTTTGTGTTGTTCAAAACTTTTTAATAAAATTGGGATACCTTTGATCCCAAAAAATCTGGATTATACTGATCCCATCAGAAGGGTGGATTTCAGGAACAAAAATTTAACTTTAAAACTGGTCAAAAAAATACAACATTTATATCATTTAATATGCATACACATTTTTTTTTTTTTTTTGCTCTTGATTAGTTTAACTTTTAAAGTAATAAATTAGAAATATACACATATTTAACCTTTCGGTAGCCTACTGTAAAGTTAAAAAGAGATTTTGGTGCCATAAAACAATCCCCAAACAGCTCCAAATATCCAACAAAAATATATTTAATTCAAAACCCATATTCTTTCTATCAGCATGTCCCTTTAGGTTTTCCGTAGAGCACTGGTAATCCAGATTTGGTTATCTGGAAAAGTGTGTATCTGGATCAGGGTGATCCAATCCAGTTTTTCTTTGAAAAACCAGCACAAAAGTAAAATGGATTACCTGAGATCCTGGATGGCAAAACATGTGATTTCCAAATCCAGATCATTCTGATCCAGATTAAACCTTTTGAACAACTGGCCCAATGTGATTACATTTCCAGTTAGGGTTAGTTAATGGCACTTTATGTTTCACAGTAGCTTTTCCCGAGAATAGAGCTTTACAAACCCCAAACTCAACAGCGGCCAGCAAAAACTCAAGAAATGCCATTTTTGGACCAGGTAGGAGTTTATATCATTTTGTACTCCACTCTTTACTTCAAAAATGAAGATTGAAAACAGTACACAAATTACAAACATATTTATTGTATACATTTTTAATAGAGACATGAGTGAAAGTGTTGCTCAAGTTGTTCAGGACTCAGTGATGGACTCAAAGCCTGAAGCGCCTTCAGAAAATACTTCTGCCTCACGCAGGAAACATCGAGTCCTTCCTCACGCAGGGCCAAAAGAGCCGCCTGAGAGAGACACAGAAGAGTCCTGATTATCCTGCAGGACAGGAAGGAAACGATCAAATACGGCGAGTGTGAGCTTTACCTCTTTGCACAGGTTTTCTAGATCGGCTCCAGAGAAGCGCTCTGTTTGAGCAGCCAGATCCTGCAAACACACGTCCTGATGCAGCGGGACGCCTTTAGTGCAGATCTGCAGCACGGCCTGACGACCCTGTTCACGAGACATCAGAGAACATCAGTCACCATGAAATCAAACTTGACAACACCATCCAATCAATTCCCCACAGACAAAATCAAGCCCCGCCCTACATTTGTTCTTGTTTGAGAAGCGTTTCACTCAGATATACGGCGCAATAGAGAAGGAAAGACGAGCGCAACTTCCCTTTCGTGCCGACTTTAAAAACATCATGAAATCAAAACTAAGCTTATTTATTTTATTTAACATTTTTCTTGTTCGATAGCATTTAAGTTGGAAATATGTCACAATGCGATAGTTAAGTCTTTTGACTTTTCTTCTCTATTGTGTCGTATGTCCGAGTGAAACGCTTCTCAAACAAGAACAAATGTAGGGCGGGGCTTGATTTTGTCTGTGGGGAATTGATTGGATGGTTGTGGTTTGCTATTGGTGGATCTCATGTGAGTGACAGGTTGCCCCGCCCTCATCATCAGAGAAGAGATGCTGCAAGAGGAAGATATTCTGATTCAAGATTACCAGAACATGAATTTAACCCTTGTGCGTTAAAAAAAAAAAAGTTACACATAGGTTCAAAATGGACAAAAATGTCCATGTCCAAAAACTGTCATAGAAATATGATTTATTAATATTTTTTTCCACTTTCACTGATGTAAATTTTTTAACCAGCATCTGTTCTTTCCATAGATACCAAACATTCATTAATTTTAAGAACTTTAACCATTTAAAGCTACAGTTTGTAGAATCTGCCACTTGAGGGCGCACTACCAAAACAATAACAATCGCGTGGTTTGATGACGCTAAGAAGGTGCGTGGAATGATGGGATTTGTTGTCTTCTACCCAACCGCTGACGGCCATCAATCCGACGGAAAGATAAATCATGGATTTAACGGATGAGGTAAAGTTTTATAAATGTTGTGTTTGATGTCATAGTTTTATTATATTGAATTAGACCCGAGTAATGGAAGGTTTACA
>RJVU01050255.1:1833186-1871649 GCA_003731715.1 Anabarilius grahami | reverse complement strand
CAAAAACAATAACAAGTGAAAAAGTGCAATCAAGGGTTAAGATGCGTGTTTGGGTGAAAAAGAAAAACCTCAAAGCTCATTAACTCATAGTTTTCACATGACCCTATGACCCTGCCAAGGGTGAGACTCATACATGCAGTGAGATTTTTAATTGCCAGTACGATATCATTTCTTTCAAACTAATTACACATATACAATTTTCAGTAAACACATGCAAACTACACTCTGACATCCTTAGCAACATACCCACACAATTATAGCTGCATTATTTTTCAAATTGACTCTATAATAGACTATAATATGCATAAGCAGAAAACACAAATAAAGCGAGTATTTCTTTTATATGCCAAATTTGAAAATATGGCACAATCTAGTAAAAAATGGTAAAAATGTAAAATTTGAAGCCTTGCGGATAGAATGAATGCCTATTTGCAAATATTGTATCATTTTATAGTCAAATGGCCCTGGGTTAAAAATTGCAGTTTTAATGGGTTTCAATGTGGACATTTTTGTCATTAATGTCCTGAGTGTGAGTATTTTTTGTACGGAGGGTAAAATTGATTTTTTGAAGGAAATGAGGGTAAAATATTAAAATTCCAATAAAAATTAACACCCGAGCCAAAATTCATGTAGTTGGCATTAACAAAGGCACACTTATAACAAAAAACAAAACTGAAATGGACAAAAATGTCCATAAGGTTGCACAAGGGTTTAAAACAATAATGATGTGCACCGATAAATCATTTAGAATAAACACTGAAATATTGTATTAAAAAAAAAGGTCAATTTTGACTTTAAACCAGTGGAATGAGTGTCTGCAGCTCACCTCAAGGTCTGGAGGAGGAACGTATATAATCTGGTCGAGTCGGCCGGGTCTGAGCAGAGCGCTGTCCAGAACGTCTGCTCTGTTAGTGGCAGCCACAATCAAAACATCCTTATTACACACTTCCTGGAGTTCCATCTGAAATCACAGTGTTAACATCACTTATACAGCTATGAAAGTTAACACAATCTTTTTCTGTGAAGTTTAAATCAGCATAAACTGAAATCAGTACAACACACAGAAAAATATTTCTTTTTTGTTTTCATTTAAAGGATTAGTTCAGTTCAGAATTCAAATTTCCTGATAATTCACTCTCCTCCATGTCATGCATGTTCATGTCTTTCTTTCTTCAGTGGAAAAGAAATGAAGGAAAACATTCCAGGATTTTTCTCCATATAGTGGACTTCACTGGGGTTCAACGGGTTGAAGGTCCAAATGTCAGTTTCAGTGCAGCTTCAAAGAGCTCTACATGATCCCAGACGAGGAATAAGAGTCTTATCTAGAGAAACCATCGGACATTTTCTAAGAACAATAAACATTATATAATTTTTAACCACAAATGCTCGTCTTGCACTGCTCTGAGATGCTCCACGCATGACGTAATCATTTTGGAAAGGTCACACGTCATATAGGTGGAAGTACCGATGAAGGATCACCACCTTCAACTCAACCTTGCAAAAACGGAACTGCTTGTGGTCGGTGCCAACCCAANATAAACATTATATACTTTTTAACCACAAATGCTCGTCTTGCACTGCTCTGTGATGCTCCACGCATGACGTAATCATGTTGGAAAGGTCACACGTCATATAGGTGGAAGTACCGATCCAGTGTTTACAAAGCGAACGTGTAAAGACTAAATCAAATGGCCTTTACAAAAAAAGGTAAAACAACGATGTCGGACGATTTTGAAGTTGGAGGAGAAAATGCGATTTTCACCCTACGTCACGCGTGACCTTTCCAACATGATTACGTCATGCGTGACCTTTCCAACATGATTACGTCATGCGTGGCGCATAACAGAGCAGTGCAAGACGAGCATTTGTGGTTAAAAAGTATATAATGTTTATTTTGTTTAGAAATGTCCGATGGTTTCTCTAGATAAGACTCTTATTCCTCGTCTGGGATCATGTAGAGCTCTTTGAAGCTGCACTGAAACTGACATTTGGACCTTCAACCCGTTGAACCACAGTGAAGTCCACTATATGGAGAAAAATCCTGGAATGATTTCCTCAAAAACTGAAGAAAGAAAGACATGAACATCTTGGATGACATGGAGGAGAGTAAATGATCAGGAAATTTGAATTCTGAAGTGAACGAGCATCTCTGACCTGATGTATTCTGGCTTCCTCCTGCTCTCCTCCCTCTAACTGAGCGATCTTCCTGCCATTGCTCCGCCTCTCCACGGTCCGAATTCCCACCCCGTCCAGCTCGGTCAGCAGAACAGACAGAACCTGCGACTGCACGCTGTGAGAGGAAGCGCTGTCCGCTCGAGAGCCCACCATACTGTCGATCTCGTCCAGGAACACGATGGAGGGCGCACACGCACGCGCTTGCGCAAACAACTGACGGAGAGACAAAAACATCCATCATATCATATCCATCAAGGTTGGGATGCATCTGTGTGATGTCAGACCTGTGCAAGTGTTTTCTCGGAGTCTCCCACGTACGGAGAGAACAGCTCGGCTCCGCTGAGGGAGAGGAAGGTGCAGTGTGATGAAGAGGCTGCTGCTTTCACCAGCGTCGTCTTTGCGCAGCCGGGCGGCCCGTACAGCAACACTCCTCTGGGCCGAGAGACGCCCAACCGCACGAATGCTTCTGGAAACCTCATGGGCCACTCGATACTCTGAACACACAGTTCATCATTAGACAGAAGAAAGTAACTATTCCTTCATTGCTAACATGGTGAACTCTTTTACCTGTTTGAGTTTGAGCTTAACGTCCTCCAGCCCTCCGATCTGCTCCCAGCTGATGGGTTTGAAGTCAGTCGCTCCGATGCTGCTCCTCAAACACGACGGCTGCACGTGCCGCAGCGCTCGCAGGAAGTGCTGCATCGACACCGACTCGCTCGCTCCCGCCTGAACCACGACAGCTCATCTCAACAGGGGAGACTTTATTGTTAAAATATAAGATCGGTGAATTTACCTGCGAGTGTCGCATGGCCTGCAGCGCCGCCTCTCTACTGAGCGCGCTCAGATCCGCCCCAACGTAGCCACAGGTCATTTCAGCAACAGCATTCAGATCGACATCAGGGGAGAGCGGCATCTCTCGGCACACGCACTTCAAAATACTGCGCCTCTGCAGCAGCGAGGGAACGCCGATGATCACCTGCCGGACACAAATGGCTTGTACGATGTACAGTACAATGGCTTATAGGTAAATATCCACCTCGATTCCAGCGCTCATTGTCTTAAAGGCCCTGTTTAAACCTGGTGTTAAGATGTGTTTTGGTCACCTGGTGTCTCTTTCGTCCACTTTCAACCACTTGTGTCCTGATTTCTTCAAGGGGAGGGTCTATAGACGGGTAAACGTATGGGCCAAAACATCTAACGGACAAAATAAACTTGCGCAATTTACATATGAACGCCACAATCGGACACAATCAACTTTAGTTTCTGCTCTTACAGCTGCAAGATCACGACGAACACGGTGAGAAATCAGAGAGAACATTGTGCTTGGTACATTTTCCGTCTTCAAACCAAACTTGGGTTTTCAGCCGACAAAGTTTGAATCCCGTCCGGCTCGTGTGCTTCCCATAATGGTCAGTAGTCGGAGTGCAGGCGGTCTTTAGCGCAGTTCGAATGTACTACGAAAGCAATTTTGACGACCTCTGAAAGTGGACAAGCTCAAAGTGTTTTACATCCAGTTTACACCTGTATTTAAGCTCGTCCATTGTGATCCGATCGACTAAAACACATCTTAAAGGGTTAGTTCACCCAAAATTTAAACCCGAAAATTCTGTCATTAATTACTCACCCTCATGTCGTTCCACACCCGTAAGACCTTCGTTCATCTTCAGAACACAAGTTAAGATATTTTTGATGAAATCCGATGGCTCAGTGAGGCCTGAGCAATGACATTTCCTCTCTCAAGATCCATTAATGCACTAAAAACATATTTAAATCAGTTCATGTGAGTACAGTGGTTCAATATTAATATTATAAAGTGACGAGAATATTTTTGGTGCTCCAAAAAAACTAAATAACGACTTTTATAGTGATGGCCGATTTCACTGCTTCAGGAAGCTTCGGAGCGTTATGAATCAGCGTGTCGAATCAGCGGTTCGGAGCGCCAAAGTCACGTGATTTCAGCAGTTTGACACGCGATCCGAATCATGATTCGACACACTGATTCATAACGCTCCGAAGCTTCCTGAAGCAGTGAAATCGCCCATCACTATATAAGTCGTTATTTTGTTTTTTTGGCGCACCAAAAATATTCTTGTCACTTTATAATATTAATATTGAACCACTGTACTCTCATGAACTGATTTAAACATGTTTTTAGTACATTAATGGATCTTGAGAGAGGAAATGTCATTGCTCAGGCCTCACTGAGCCATCGGATTTCATCAAAAATATCTTAATTTGTGTTCTAAAGATGAACGAAGGACTTATGGGTGTGAAACAGCATGAGGGTGAGTAATAAATGACATTATTTTAATTTTTGGGTGAACTAACCCTTTAATACCAGGTGGAAACAAGGCCATAAAGTATCCCGTAACGGTGGGATAAATGATTCAGTGCCAATCAAACTAAACATTTTAGATCTTTTTGCAAACCTGTTTGATTTGTTTCTAAACAGCTGATAGAAAACACCGAACATGATTGCCCTCAGGCACTTGGTCCCTGAATTACCTCTCTGTCGAACCTCCCGGGTCTCCTGAGCGCGGGGTCGAGAGCGTCTGGTTGGTTTGTGGCTCCGATGATGACGAAACCCTCATGACTGCCGATGGCGTCCATTAACGTCAGCAGCTGCGCGACGAGGCGGTTCTCTGGCGCTCCGCTGCTCCCCGTCCGCCTCGGGCACAGGGAGTCGATCTCATCGATGAGCAGAACGCACGGACCCTCCTCCGCTTCCGCCCGGGCCCGATCGAACATCCGCCGAAGGTTCTCCTCGCTCTCTCCGGGTCGAGATCCCGTGACCTCCGGCCCGTTCACAGTCACTAGCGTGGCCCCGATGTCCTTTGCGGCGCAGCGCACCAGAAGGGTCTTCCCGACGCCGGGCGGCCCGATCAGAAGCAGCCCTCGCGGGCACGACAAGCCCAGCTGCCGCAGAGTCCCCGGGTAACGCAAAGGAAAGGTGATCATTTCTTTCAGCGAGGCGTAAACGTCCTCCACGCCTCCCAGAGCCGACGCCGAGACCTGGAGCCGCTGCCTCTCCATGTGTTTAACAGTCTGTATCACGCTGACGTCCACACGGGTTCTAGCTGTAACCAGACCAGCTTTCTGTGAGCCCGAGTTCAGCTTCTCAACCAACACAAACCTGATCTCCGCTTTCGCACAAGACAGATCCACTAAGTGACCCTCGTGGACGTAAAGACCTTGGAGCAGCTCCTGAACGCTCTGCTCGGGAACCTTCCTCTTGTGTTCCGGACTTTGCACAAACACTTTCACAGTCACACAGGAGAGTTTGAGGCATTTCAGTGGTTTGATTTGCGGCGGGTCGACCGTGAGTCCGGTGAGCGCTTGTGTACCGAGATCTGGTGTGGCACACTGGGTGCTGATTTGCAGGTATCCGTCCACGAGGTCCGGCCGGGGCCATGCGGTGCAGAGGCACGTCCCCTGCAGAACCCGGATCAGAACCGGAGAGCCCAGCCTCAGTCCTAACCTGGACATCAGAGTCGGGCCCATCCGACAGCGCTGCGTGTCTGAGTCCACGGCATCTCGCGGGAGAACTTTCAGACCCTCCATGTTCGTCATCTCAAAATCCTGCAGGTAAACATCAGCTCAGTTTCAATGACGCCTTCAGCTGCTGAAGGTGAGAGAAGATGCACGAGAATATAAAATATGTATTACACACATTAACAGTTAATGTTTTATGTTTCATTTACATACATTATGCAACTTCACATGGCTCAAAATAAAGATGAAAATACATTTTTATAATTCATTATCATAAACTAATAGTGGACAAAAATAACAATTATTAAAATAGCCTTATCACATGCTATACTTTGTATTGTGTCAAAAAGCAGAATGAAAACTAATAATTTCTACATATCAGTTAAGTACTGATCAAAAAAATGTATATATATCTGTCTATGTCCAGAAGGAAGTAGCATATATGTCAGAAAGACATTCAGACTGAAATAAACCACAAAAACAAAATATCCACATTCATATCAAACACGTTGTTGTTGTTGTTGTTGTTTTCTTACCCAGACTCGAACTCAAGGGTGAATATTACAATCAACTCAGCATTACAGAGCTGCTTCAACATGCACAAACGTCACATGTCCTCTCTGTCTTCTTCTCTGCTGCGTCACACAGTGAAGGACACGCAGCGACACCTGCTGGACTGGATACAGTGGGGAAAATTATGTGTGACAGAAAACCTTTACATTTAATAAAAATAATATTAACAACATTAATAACTATAAATAAAACATTAAATATAAATAGAATATATATAAACATTCAAAAGTTTGGGATCTGTAAGATTTTTTATGTTTTTAAAAGAAGTTTCATCTGCTCACCAAGCCTGCATTTATTTAATTAAAAATACAGTAAAAACAGGAATATTGTGAAATATTATTATAATGTAAATCAGCTGTTTTCTATGTGAATATATAGTAAAGTGTAATTTATTCCTGTGATCAAAGCTGAATTTTCAGCATCATTACTCCAGTCTTCAGTGTCACATGATCCTTCAGAAATCATTCTAATATGATGATTTGATGCTCAAGAAACATTTATGATTATTATCAATGTTGAAAACAGTTATTTACATTTTTATTTCATGATGCTATGATGAATAGAAAGTTCAAAAGAACAGCATTTGTCTGAAATCTAAATCTTTTGTAACATTAAACACTACCGTTCAAAAGTTTGGGGTCAGTAAGAATTTTAATTTTATTTTTGGGGGATAGAAATAAAATTAATCAATACTTTTATTCATCAAGGATGAGTTAAACTGATCAAAAGTTACAGTAAAGACAATTATAATGTTAGAAAATATTCTATTTTAAATAAATGCTGTTCTTTTGAACTTTCTATTCATCGAAGAATTTTGAAAAAAATTTGTACACAACTGTTTTCAACATTGATAATAATAATGTATGTTTCTTGAGCATCAAATCATCATATTAGAATGATTTCTGAAGGATCATGTGACACTGAAGACTGGAGTAATGATGCTGAAAATTCAGCTTTGATCACAGGAATAAATTACACTTTACTGTATATTGACATAGAAAACAGCTGATTTACATTATAATAATATTTTGTGATTTTTACTGTATTTACATATAATAACATTATAATTGTCTTTACTGTAACTTTTGATCAGTTTAACTCATCCTTGATGAATAAAAGTATTGATTAATTTGATTTCTATCCCCCAAAAATAAAATTTTAAATTCTTACTGACCCCAAAGTTTTGAACGGTCGTGTTTAATGTTACAAAAGATTGAGATTTCAGACAAATGCTGTTCTTTTGAACTTTCTATTCATCATAGCATCATGAAATAATGTAAATAACTGTTTTCAACATTGATAATAATCATAAATGTTTCTTGAGCATCAAATCATCATATTAGAATGATTTCTGAAGGATCATGTGACACTGAAGACTGGAGTAATGATGCTGAAAATTCAGCTTTGATCACAGGAATAAATTACACTTTACTGTATATTGACATAGAAAACAGCTATTTTACACTGGAATAATATTTCACAATATTACTGTTTTTGTTTGTATTTTTAATCAAAAAAATCAAAAGCAGGCTTGGTGAGCAGAAGATACTTCTTTTAAAACATTAAAAAATCTTACTGACCCCAAACTTTTGAACGGTAGAGTATATATATATATTAATAATTCATGAAAGAAAAAATGAATAATTTACTTGCCTTCTACGAACTACGCCACAAACACGAAAATCGCGCGCTGGTGATTCGAATGGAAATGATCTTTAATGCGCTGCAAAATATTCCTGTAATCCCCATAAACAACTTTAGGAATGTTATACTGAGGTAAAATTCATAAGCACTTTTGAGAGGGAACTGTGAGAACGTGATGTTTTGAGAGAAATGATGTTTGGTGAAAACCTGTTTATATTTCCTGATCTTCAGCTTAACGGATGTGTTGTTTTGGAAATGATGTCCATTTGCATCGCCTCTGTCTCCCTTATGAAGCACATGAAACGATATTTATACGTTGATAATGTGTTTAAAGTGTCGAACAAAACAACTCTTTGTTTCTCTGAGACTCTTTCTCCTCGAGTCTGGCGTTTATTGACTCATGAACACGTTTTTTCAGTTGTGGACTGTACAATTGGGTTTAGTTTTATAAATTATTATCTTTATATAATATGTTTATATATTAATGTATTCTATAAATTAAGATATTAGTTAAAAGTCAGCGTGAAACGGAAGTTGTGCTCGTCTTTTCTTCTCTATTGTGTCATATATCGAGTGAACCGCTTCCCAAACAAGAACAAACGTAGGGCGGGGCTTGATTTTGTCTGTGAGGCGCATTTTAAAGAATTATGATTTTAGTTGAGTTTTATGTTTTCTGCTGTTCGGTAAGAGAGGTGTGCAAGATTAAATCATTCAGGATGTAACACTGTGTTTTATCCTGCAGGTGGAGCCAAACTTCAGAGAATCACTAGAGATTGAAAAATCATTGTGCGAAAAGCACAAGCAAAAACCAAAACAAAAAAAATGTAAAAAAGGTAATAATAAGTATAGCTCTCAGTAAATGTAATTTCCCATCAATCTTATTTTTGTACATTTGCTTTTTGCCATATAGGACAGTATAGAGTATCTTGAGGTATGAACACATTCCTCTGCAAAACACACACTGTAAAAAAGAATTGAATTGAAGTTACTTGGTTGCCTTAAAATTTTGACTTCATTAAAATTTGAGTTAATACAATGAAGCCGATTGGTGTAATCAACAGAAACTCAAAATATTGTTATCTGAACCACGTTAATTATCTAAGTTGATTTGACCAAAGAAAAAATGTTGTGATAACGAATCATGAAAATAATTTTTTACAGTGTGCAGAGTTCAGAATGAGTGCAATTAGTGCCCAGCTGAACTATATGTATATTTATAAGAATCCATCAGCCATAAACTAATCCATTTGAAGCTTTAATAAATATAACTAGTCGTGTTGATTTTGCTCTCTGCTTATCGTGTGATTCTTTTTGATATTTTCACTGCCATATCAAGCATGCGCATCTCTCATCATATGTGTGTTTCAGCAGATCTGTGTGTGAGAGTTCTGGACGTGTTCTGCAGAGGTCATGACGCTGGTTCTCCTCTAGAGGAGGCGGTGAGAAGGCCACAGGAGTTGGAGCATGCAGACCGACCGCATACTTCTGCTCAACTATTGTTCAGGTTTATGTAACTTCAACATGAAACCACACGAAACTCTAATACATTAAGAGAATTCTTTATTGACAAGTCATTTATTGTAAATAATTATAAATAATAAAATTATTATAAATATATTTATTCATTATCATTTATTGATGCTCAACTATTGTTCAGGTTTATGTAACTGCAACATGAAACTAATGCATAAAAAGAATTCTTTATTGACAAATCATTGTTCCACAGCAGCTTTACAGAAAATCATGATGTCAGTGTTTATATTATCTTAATTTCTTTATGCCTTATAGTTGCATTTAGCAGATTAGAGCTGGATGATTGATAATACAGTTGATAAAATAAAAAAATCAGGCATGTATTGTGTATGTGAATAAAGTTATAGATGTAATATAACTGTGCAATAATACAGTTTACATTTTTGTGACGATATAAATCTTTGTTAATGTCAGTTAAAAACACAATTGTTCATTGTTTATATACAGTGGGTACGGAAAGTATTCAGACCCCCTTACATTTTTCACTCTTTGTTATATTGCAGCCATTTGCTAAAATCATTTAAGTTCATTTTTTTTCCTCATTAATGTACACACAGCACCCCATATTGACAGAAAAACACAGAATTGTTGACATTTTTGCAGATTTATTAAAAAAGAAAAACTGAAATATCACATGGTCCTAAGTATTCAGACCCTTTGCTGTGACACTCATATATTTAACTCAGGTGCTGTCCATTTCTTCTGATCATCCTTGAGATGGTTCTACACCTTCATTTGAGTCCAGCTGTGTTTGATTATACTGATTGGACTTGATTAGGAAAGCCACACACCTGTCTATATAAGACCTTACAGCTCACAGTGCATGTCAGAGCAAATGAGAATCATGAGGTCAAAGGAACTGCCTGAAGAGCTCAGAGACAGAATTGTGGCAAGGCACAGATCTGGCCAAGGTTACAAAAAAATTTCTGCTGCACTTAAGGTTCCTAAGAGCACAGTGGCCTCCATAATCCTTAAATGGAAGACGTTTGGGACGACCAGAACCCTTCCTAGAGCTGGCCGTCCGGCCAAACTGAGCTATCGGGGGAGAAGAGCCTTGGTGAGAGAGGTAAAGAAGAACCCAAAGATCACTGTGGCTGAGCTCCAGAGATGCAGTCGGGAGATGGGAGAAAGTTGTAGAAAGTCAACCATCACTGCAGCCCTCCACCAGTCGGGGCTTTATGGCAGAGTGGCCCGACGGAAGCCTCTCCTCAGTGCAAGACACATGAAAGCCCGCATGGAGTTTGCTAAAAAACACCTGAAGGACTCCAAGATGGTGAGAAATAAGATTCTCTGGTCTGATGAGACCAAGATAGAACTTTTTGGCCTTAATTCTAAGCGGTATGTGTGGAGAAAACCAGGCACTGCTCATCACCTGTCCAATACAGTCCCAACAGTGAAGCATGGTGGTGGCAGCATCATGCTGTGGGGGTGTTTTTCAGCTGCAGGGACAGGACGACTGGTTGCAATCGAGGGAAAGATGAATGCGGCCAAGTACAGGGATATCCTGGACGAAAACCTTCTCCAGAGTGCTCAGGACCTCAGACTGGGCCGAAGGTTTACCTTCCAACAAGACAATGACCCTAAGCACACAGCTAAAATAACGAAGGAGTGGCTTCACAACAACTCCGTGACTGTTCTTGAATGGCCCAGCCAGAGCCCTGACTTAAACCCAATTGAGCATCTCTGGAGAGACCTAAAAATGGCTGTCCACCAACGTTTACCATCCAACCTGACAGAACTGGAGAGGATCTGCAAGGAGGAATGGCAGAGGATCCCCAAATCCAGGTGTGAAAAACTTGTTGCATCTTTCCCAAAAAGACTCATGGCTGTATTAGATCAAAAGGTGCTTCTACTAAATACTGAGCAAAGGGTCTGAATGCTTAGGACCATGTGATATTTCAGTTTTTCTTTTTTTATAAATCTGCAAAAATGTCAACAATTCTGTGTTTTTCTGTCAATATGGGGTGCTGTGTGTACATTAATGAGGAAAAAACATGAACTTAAATGATTTTAGCAAATGGCTGCAATATAACAAAGAGTGAAACATTTAAGGGGGTCTGAATACTTTCCGTCCCCACTGTATGTTAGTTCACCATGCAACTAATGTTATCAGATACAATCTTTGATTTTAAAAATGTATAAATGTGGTGTGGATTGTTCCTGAGATCTCAGTGGTCACGGATTGAGTTCAGGACAGTCTTGAGTGTTGATTTGATATTGTTTTATTAGTTCAGCCCGGAGGAAACACACAGCAAAATCGCCAGAGTTAAATCAGCTTTGCTCAGAGTACATATGGTCAATCTCTAAACAGTGTTAAAATAACACTAAAGCAGAGTTAAAGTTAATGAGATAATTAAGCAATTAATTAAGTAATGATTGCGCATTAGTGATGAACACCTGCTGTTCACAAGCAGAATCACTGAAGAAATAAGAAAAAACAAGAACTATAACTGACTTCAGTCACAGCCTTATTAATTGCTTAATTATCTCATTAACTTTAACTCTGCTTCAGTGTTATTTTAACACTATTTAGAGAGGGACCGTATGTACTCTGAGCAGATTTGATTTAACTCTGGGGATTTTGCTGTGTATGATGTTTTTCAAAGCTCAGATGTGTTTAGTTAACGATCAGATGTTTCTCCTAAAAGTCTTCAGGAGAAATAAATTTAATTTAATCCAATTCAATGCGCATTTTGGGATATTGCATGGATGGAAACGCCAATATACGGATACATTCTCAAAATGTGCATAAAAAACGTATGCACTTAATTGAGACAGGTCCGATAAGAAGACATGCGCATAAACTATGATGGAAACACATTTACAGAATAAATCCCTCATGTGACTTTGACTATAGAATAACACAATACGCAGCAACTTACATTTTTATTACTGATATTTTGCACCAATTTCCCAGGAAGGGACGTTTTTGTTCTCTTGAACACATGGGATGGAAACGCTGCTTTAATTGTGATATTCCAATTTTATGCATAAGTTAAATTCACAACTTTGGATGGAAACACAGCTGATGTTGAGATCTCTTGCGTGTGATATTACTAGGGATGAAAGTTAGGAAACTTAAGTCTCATTTGGTCTCCATGCAATCTCATGTGACTTTTGACTTGCAATGTTGCAAAAGCCAGTTTTCCATCCGGATGAACTGTTGCTCTAACGCTCAGAAGATGTGTGTCGTCGCCCGTGAGGCCTGCGTCGCATGCCGTGCCATCGATCTTGCACTAATGCGTTCAGCCTCTTCAGTGAGTGTGTGAAGGTGTCTGCAGGTGAAGAGCGTCAGACGTGCCTGTGATCCAGCAGAACTCACGTGAGAACGCTCGACCTCAGCAAACACCTGCAGGAAGTGATTACAGGAGCTGCTTATCTGATCACAGATCACAAACATCAGACCGCAGCTCCAGTAGCGGCTGAACAGATCACACGCTCGCTAGTGATGGAGACAGCTAGTGATTAGAGTGTGTGTGTGATCAGTAGCACATACTCTCAGACTGAGAGTGTAAATATTTAGTGGTTTCCAGGGCCGCTGAGCCACCGAGCGCATTAGTGAAATGCAGGGTGTCGCACACTTGAAGACATGAAGACATGTGAGACAGATATGTGCAGGAGCTCTCTGTCACCTGACAGGTGCAGGCGTGGTCTGCTGCAGCACGCATCCTTCACACGCTAACTCATTCTTAAATCTGGGCTGCGAGGCCTCGGGCGGAACACGCCGCTGCTGCGCTCGATCTGAACACAAACATCATCGCTGAGGTTTGGCTGCTGTTGGTATTTGCACATTCAGCCAGGAGTTTGTTCCCAAGATCTGATCAGCCCATCATAACTCTTGTCAGACGCTGTTTATGTGAATGTTTTCATGTGCTGCTGTCAGCGGAGAAATTAATTTTACCTTTAATCTTTACACTCGTTCATGATAATGATACACTAGAGAGGGAATATAAAGATCAAAAATTCTAAATAAATCATCACTTACAAAAACATATGGTTATAGCATGTTTATTTAAATTTTTTTTACTTTTTGGACGGTACCAAACACTGCTAAAAAATAATACTCATTTTTTGCTGCATGCAGGGTTATTATTTACATTTACACATTTGCCTTTTATCTAAAGCGACTTACATTGCATTATCCTATACATTTGTATCTGAGTATGTGCAATCCCTGGGATCGAACCCATGACCTTGGCATTGCTAGTGCCGTGCTCTAACCACTGAGCTACAGGAAAGCTGTATTATAGTTAGTTTATATATATATTTGGGTCATTCTACAGAATTGGTTAAAAGTCAGAGTTGGAAACGTCTTAAAAAAATTTATTTTTCCACAAATTTTGTATGTTTGCAAATTGTATAATATCCAAGGTTCACATTTCTAGTAATTGTGCAGTTAATTCTCATATTGTATTTTCAGAAAGTTTTGGAATATTTTTCATCTCCCCAAATTTGTCACTACCGAAACACAATCATAAATAAATTAATAAGAAGGGTCACATTGACCTATTGAGATTTTGTTTACATCTACCTTCTAAATATACTCTTTGGTATTTTAAAAAAAAAAGTTTTCACAGGTAAATCAATAACAATTAACAATATTTCAAGTGTAATTTGTGAGATTTGTTGTATTTTTAATCCAATCTTTCTTTGTAAAAGTCATAAAGTTTATCAAACTGATTTCAAAGTGAAGATTCATTAGTTTGAATAAACATTGAATCAAACACTATAATAACATCTGAGTTGATCCTTCAATATACTTGATTTTTGACAAAACATCCCATGTTTCGGTCGTGACTGCACATTTCCGGTAGTGACCACATCACATGACACAATTTAACTCACATACTAAAACACTAAAACACTAATGATTTGCATAATAAAACATACTAAAATTCTGATTTGCATATTTGTACAAAAATATTGTTTATTTCCCCCAAATAAATGATTATGTGTTCCCTTTTATCACTACCGAAACAATGATGTCACTACCGAAACTTCACCACATGTGAAGAATTTTAGACAATTTTGAGCCGCTCAAAGATGATAATCAGCACATGGTTATCTAACACAGTTCTGAACAGCTGAACACACATAAACACTCAATTTTATGGAATAACACCCCAAAAAGTTTGCTTCATTGCAGAAAAAGGTGTTTGTTAGTGATGTTCCTTAAAGTTGCACACAGATTTTCAGACTTCTGAACACATTTAACTCAGAATGATGATGATCTGCTGTGAAAGAGAGGAAGATTTCCTGATCAGAAATGTGTGTTAAAATCAGTGGACTCAAACACACACTGTGTCGGTAGTGACATGAGACACATTTCTTTTACATTAAGTTTCATGATACATAAATAAAATATATTTTTTAACTTCACTTTCTTAAAAAAAAATCTAAATATATTTTTAAAAACAACAATGTAAAAAAATGTAAAAATTATTTTAATATCATTTTCACAAGTTGAAATTTAGGGGTTCGGGACAGACACCTCCCAATTGAAAGTACCCAATAAATGATGATTTTATATATATTAAACTTACTGATATTTTAAATATTATTGTGGGATTCAATAGATAATAGAAGGATCTTAGTAAACATCTAAAAATTGTAATACTTAAACGCTTTTTAAATGTGTTTTTTGCTTGTGGGACAGCAGTTTGCACCAGTTCTGCAGAATGGCCCATATTTATATTCTGTTTATGCAGGTTAAGTTACAGAAGCATTCACAGTTTCTCTTCAGAAATGGCCGCTCAGATCAGATTGTTGAAGGTTAGCGGCGACGGCTCGATCCCCAGGCGTGATTGCAGCTGTCTAAACTCTCTTAGCCTCGGGCGCTCAATCTCTTCACCTTCACTTCCTCTCTGGTTTACAAGCTCTTCGCATGCACATCCATCGGCGAGCGCCGCAGAACCGGCCGGGCGAGTCTGTGTGGCCTCGGGCTCCGGCGCTCTGCTCTTGCGTGAGGACGAGCTCTTTATCTCTGAGACGCTAATGACCCTCCATCTGCCCTGACAGCCGGCTTCTGCACTTTGCACGCGTTTAGTGCGTCTCCTTGGGCGGACTGTCCTGTGGAGGGCGTGTGTTGGGCTTTAAAGTCACCATGAAATCTAAAAGGGCAATTCTTGTTTTTTGATGGAATATCAGTGCACATTATTATTAAATTCATGTTCCTCTTAATCTTGAATCAGAATATCTTCCTCTTGCAGCATCTCTTCTCTGATGACGAGGGCGGGGCAACCTGTCACTCACATGAGATCCACCAATAGCAAACCACAACCATCCAATCAATTCCCCACAGACAAAATCAAGCCCCGCCCTACATTTGTTCTTGTTTGAGAAGCGTTTCACTCGGATATACGACACAGTAGAGAAGAAAAGACTAGTGAAACTTCCCCGACTTTAAAAATGAATGTCTAGAGATGCGTTTTTTTAAAGGTTGACCTCATTTTAACTTGAGCGCTGCATTATAGTAAATAGTTCAGGTCTATGGAAGCTTGTTTCCACTGCAGAATAAAAAAAAGTAATTGTGACTTTTATCTCAGAATTCTTACTTTTTTCTTCACAATTCTGAATTTGCATCTCGCATTTCTGTTTTTTTTCCGCCACGGAATACAAATATAAAAAAGATCATTTGCGACTTTTTATTTTACTATTTTGACTTTTTTCCCCCTTTTAGAATACTTTTTTTTTGTCTCTGCTATGGAATAATAAAAAAAAATGCGACTCTTTATCTCACAATTTTTACTTTTTCCCCTCAAAATTCTGTTTTTTCCCACCGCCAAGAAATACAAAAATAAAAAAGATAATTTGTGACTTTTTATCTTACAATTTTAACTTTTTTCCCCTTAAAATTTTTTGATGTTATTGTTTCCGGCAAATTATACAAAAATAAAAAAGATAATTGCAACTTTTTATCTCATAATTTTATCTTTTTTCACTTAAAAATTCTGTTTTTTTTTTCATTTCCGCCATGGATTAAAATATAAAAAAGATAATTACGACTTTTTATCTCACAATTTTTACGTTTTTCCACTCGGAATTAATTTTTTTGTCTCCGTCATGAAATACAAAAATAAAAAAGATAATTTGTGACTTTTTATCTCACAATTTTAACTTTTTTCCCCTCAAAATTCTGTTTTTTCCCCACCGCTTAAATTTTNCCTTAAAATTTTTTGATGTTATTGTTTCCGGCAAATTATACAAAAATAAAAAAGATAATTGCAACTTTTTATCTCATAATTTTATATTTTTTCACTTAAAAATTCTGTTTTTTTTTTCATTTCCACCATGGATTAAAATATAAAAAAGATAATTACGACTTTTTATCTCACAATTTTTACGTTTTTCCACTCGGAATTCATTTTTTTGTCTCCGTCATGGAATAAAAAAATAAAAAAGATGATTTGTGACTTTTTATTTCACAATTTTGACTTTTTCCCCTCAAAATTCTTTTTTGTTTCCACCAAGGAATACAAGAATTAAAAAGGTAATTCCGACTTTTTACCTCACAGTTGTGACTTTTATATCTTTATATCTTTTGAGTTTATATCTTGCAAAAAAGGGGAAAAAAAAGAAGTAATTTTGAGGAAAAAGAGTCTGAATTTGGAGATCAAAAGTAAGAGTGACCGTTTTGGTTTGTTTGTTCGGTGGGGAACGAGGTCAGCGGAAGCGTCGACTGCCATCAGATGCATTTCTCTGCGTTGCATAAGATGAGCTTGTAAGGACAGAGACGGAGGGATTTGTTTTATGAGCGACTGCAGGGCTCAAATTACCTTCTTTGACTGCTCCTAAATGACAGAATGATGGTGTTTATATAAAGGTAGAAAGGGAAACGTTTTAATGACATGTCCTCTCGCAGCCGCTCTGTCGGTTTTCATTGCAGACGCATGTCGTGACACGTAACCCCGGCTGCGCACACACCGCTGCCTTACGCAGATGAATCCACGGCGAGAGCGTCCAAGTAGCTGTCATGAAGGAGGAAAACGTTTTTCCAGCCAAGATGCAGAAATAACATGTCAAAGAATCAACAGCTACAAGAAGAGACCTGCGTGTGCTTTTGTTTGTTAGTGGGCTTTCACACTTGTGCGACGGGGTCATGTTTTGGCAGCGTGATGTGACCTCGCACGACAGGAGCTTTTCCTCGCTTGATTTTCTTCCAAAGGGCTCATAACCCGTGCAATATCTCTTGCTTTGTGTAACCCCATCAGCCAAATCAAATCATTCTGTTTATGGTCATTTTAATCCGCTGATATAAGCGTCTGTCTGAACACCTCTTCTCCGCTGCCCCTGGGCTGTTTTCCGGCATCCCTCCGTCTCAGCCGTGTGTAAAACTCAACGGGAACTTATGAAAGAGCTTCTAACAAAGCAAAGAGAGTCTGCCAGAGCGTAATTATGCCGTCAAAACATCACTGCAAAAACACTGATTCATTCCTCAACATTGGTAATCAATACACACTGCCGTTCAAAAGATTTCTCAACGAGTCTCTTCTGATCACCAAGACTGCATATACAGTAAAAAGTGTGAAATATTATTACAATTTAAAACTGCTGTTTTCTGTTTCCCATCTTCCAAATATCCCTAAAACTGATTCAAATATAGATTCTTATAAATAGTTAATGTGCGTCAACTTGACCATTTTCAATGGATTTTTGGTACTCAGAGAGTTTTGATTTATGCAATTCTTTTGATAGAGGGAAACAAGATTAATTTCTAGTTTAAACATTATTTGTTCTTCAGATATTCCTCTTTAAACACAACAAGTATCAGCTGTGTGCAAAGTGAACATTTGGCTTTCGAAAATGGGTAAAATTCAACAATTTAAATATATGTCTGCTTTGAGATCCCCATATCTATGGGACTGAACTATATAGGGCCTTGAAAGTGAAGATTTCAAAAGAAAAGTTTATTAAGAATGAGAATCTAGAAGGATATTAAGACATCTTGAATACTTTTAGAGTTACAGACATGACAACTTTGGAAAATGAATATTTTTGGCACTCAGACAGGAATGTTCAATGCAGTTGAGATGATAGAAAAACACGAGATACATTTCTAGTTTTTAAATTATTTGCTCTTCAGATATTCATCTTTAAAATAAAAAACTATCAGCTGTTTGCAAAGTGACCCACATCTGGTTTTTGACCACTGAAAATGTGTACAATTTACTCATGGAGCCGCATTAAGATCTCCATATCTCTGGGAATGAACCATCGAGGGCCTTTAAAATGAAGATACCAAAAGGAAAGTTTGTTAAGAACCAGAATCTAAAAGCACATTACGATATCTTAAACACTTCTTGAGTTACAGACATGCAAACTTGAGGCAAAGAAACACAAGAAGTGCTTCTTTCCCATTTTTGAACTGTCACCGTTGGTTTATAATGAAACAAAGATGGCTAAAGTCAACAGATTTCACTAATAGATCTACCAATCTCTGTGTGAAAATAAAATAATGATGCTGCCATCTTTATAAAGTCATTTTTACACCCCTGTAAATTGGCTGAAAATGGTCATTTTGACCCCCTCTACAAAATGGTGGACATTTAATATTTTGGCTTTCATCACTATTTATGTTCGTCTTTCTACAGAAAAAAACATTAACAAAATCAAACATTTGAGCCAGGGAAGTTTCTGAAATTTGGTCGATTTGACACAGAATAACTCAAATACAAATAATGAATTTTGACCTCTGAAATAGGTTTGTGAATCATGAAGGGAAGTGAGATTTTGACAGCTATTATTTCAGTGGAAGTTGAAGAACCGGATACGCTTCTATGTTTAGAGCATTTGAAGCTGAGATATTATCTAGACAGAGCTACTCGCCCATATCAACAGCACTGTTATAAAGCCTTACAAGTTTTTATCTGTGCAAATTCACATGCTATTTTTACCTGGCAGCGTCAGGAAGCAGCCAATGAGCAGCGGCGCGGCCGCAGGTGATCTCTGGGACCGTGTGCGCGGGAAACCAGGCGTATCAGCAGCTGTTCGCGGCCCACGTAATCCCTGTGAGAGAGGATGAGATGATGGAAATGATTTAAAGACGGTTGAGGGGAGTTTTGATTCAGTCATTGATCGTGTAAAGGGGAATTTCTTCTTGGCTCCTGAGCAGCGTGAATTCCCTCTAAACATTCTTAAATCAAGATACATTTACTGGAGAAACAGATTTTAAGTCTTGTTTACTAAAAAATTTATCAGTGAGTTTGTGCTTAAATATCTGCCAATGGATTTAGAAAAATAATCTTGTAGTATAAAGTTGTATTTAAACTTTTTTAGGAAGTTTATTTTTTAATTTTTGAAATGTAATTATTAACTTTCCATCAAGTCACAAACCCCAGTTTGGGAAACCCTGAATTAACAGTCATAAACAGTGAGCTCATGAGTCTGATAAAACAGAACCTCCTGCATTTATTTGTATGTGCAATCAGAAAAGTTTTTGCACAATATTATCAATTGTTCTTCAAGACAAGTTTTCCAGCTCCTCAGAAGACAAAAATCATGCATCCTTTCAAACAATCATGTTCTGCAGAAGAACAATCGATCTGTGATGTGAAAGCAGGTGAGAGAGAGAGAGAGAGAGAGCGTATGTGCTGCAGAGGGAGTGTCGAGCTCCAGTCAGTCGCGTCTTTGAAGTCCTCATAAATCTCACGACACACATTCTACACCTGAACAGAGCAAAGTGCACCGGCGGCGCAGAGACGGAACAGCCTGTCCTCTTTTTCCTAACATTCTCTGTGTGAAAGTGACGTCAGTCCTGCGTGAGAGTCTCGGCCGCTGCGGGAACATGAGATCATGGCAGTCGAACACACCGAAAACTCCCATAATGCTTTAGTACAACACAGTTCCAAGATTTAAATGAGCGTGAGCAAAAAACACAGAGGAAAAGCTTGTTTGGGACCTAAAATCTGTCA
Organism: Anabarilius grahami; assembly: GCA_003731715.1. Lineage (NCBI taxonomy): Eukaryota > Metazoa > Chordata > Actinopteri > Cypriniformes > Xenocyprididae > Anabarilius > Anabarilius grahami. The sequence goes on along the minus strand of RJVU01050255.1, from coordinate 1,851,322 downwards.
TCGTTTACTCACTCTCAACTCATGAAACACAAAAGGAGACATTTATCAGAATACCCAGTCAGNGGCAAAGCATCACATGATTTCAGAAGATGAATCTATATATATATATTAAAATATTTTATAGAATATACTTTATTGATGCATTTATGGTGTTTTTGTCCTTTTTGCAGATATAAATCCACTTTCATTGTGTTAACGAGAGCAGTGTGAACATCAGTGTGCTCCGCTTTGAAACAAGTTGAGGGTGAGTAAACGATGACAGAACGGTTATTGTTGGGTGAACTAGTCCTCAAATCAAAATTTGGACCAAATTAAAGGACACCTATAATGCCTCTTTCACAAGATGTAATATAAGTCTCTGGTGCCTCCAGAATGTGTGTGTGAAGTTTCAGCTCAAAATCCCCCTCAGATCATTTATTAGAGCTTGTCAAATTTGCCCCTATTTGGGTGTGAGCAAAAACACGCCGTTTTTGTGTGTGTCCCTTTAAATGCAAATGAGCTGCTGCTCCCGCCCCCTTTCCAGAAGAGGGTGGAGCTTTAACAGCTCAACTACAACAAAGCTGGAGAATCTCACGCAGCCAAAATGACGACGGTGTTCATCCTTACATTGTTCAAACCGGAGTCGACACTGATGGAGAGACTCAGGAAGAAGTTACAACTTTTAGTCGTTTCTGAATGGTTAGTGGATAAATGTATGTAGTTGCTGTGGAGTTGAACTCATCCACTAGCATGTGCCGTCATGTTCATCTTTTGTGTTGAATTGACCCTCGTTTGTGAAGCAGTCCGGCGTAAAACAACAACTTTTCCTCTTCTCTAAAGCAGCCCGACATGGCCTCACCCCCTTTGTTGCGTGTTCCCAGGGGCGGGGTTTATGTAAATTCTAGGGTTAGTGATGTCACTAACCCAGGAAGAAGCTCGTTGTAGTTCCCACCAGCCATTTGTTGTAGTCCTTAAAAAGTGATTTCTCTTTGCATTGAACTTTGAGCGTCGTAACTTTGCAGATGTTGTTTATGCTCAAACAGCAACATTACACACCAACTAAAGTTAAAAAAGTCAAATCATAATCTTTCCTAATGTTGTTTTGAGTCTCCTACAACAGGTTCACATTCATCCAAGGTCAAAAACACTTTAATTCTCTCATAATATCCACTGCAGCATCAGCTCTTTTCTCTCAGTGTCTGAAACAGATTTGCATCATCATATTAAAGTCTGTGGGATGGTCAGATCCGTAGAAACAGTTCATGTGTTTTACAGCTTGTTTCTGGTGTGTGTGTGTGTGTGTGACATGCATTCTACATTCTGAACATGTGAATGTTTATCAGTGCGATCCGTCCCTAAATAAACAGCCCATGTGCACTATATAGGGCTCACAGCTTGTGTTTATTGTGTATTGTTACGCATTCCTGTGCATTTAGTCATTTGGCTTTCTTTACATTAGCTGATAGAGAAACAAGTCGAGCCAATAAAGTTTAACAAGAGGAAGCGATTTCTCACCACACCCAGTCAGGGCTTCGCCTGTTTCCGACAGCAACAATGGGAATCTAGTTAATCTATATCAGAGACCCAAAATAAATATTAATATATAAATCTCTGGTCAATAATTCAGTGCATCTATGGGAATCTTTCAGGTGTTTTTGGTGCAGCAGCTGGAAATGAAGCATCTGATCACTGTAGATCAGACAGAATTTAGTTTTTGTTGCACTGTCCCTTTAAGGTGTTTATTGAAATCACTATGAGCGATATTAATATTTTAGCACTAGTTCATTATCTCTGCTTCTCAATTATAGCTGAGGATCATTAAATATAATTTCCTTCATTCAGGTACTTTCTTTTACGTGCATAATATATAATAAATCATACACAGTAATATTGATGAAGACCTCAGACAGGGTTTGATCTCGTCTTTATTTGACTGCTTGTTTTCGTGGGTTCTGAAGACCAAAGGCCTTCGACGGCCCGGAGCGGAACAGAAGCACATGGGCATCATTTTGTCAACTTTATGTTTATAATTAAAGACGAGCTTTATTGGCAGTTGGCTGTTGCTCTTTTTCATGTTGGAAGCGAGTCAAAGTGGAATCAGCAGTTAGTGTTTGATTGACGGGCCGATGGAGCTGACGGCACAGTTCTCGATGAGGCGCTGACAGACAACGACACAATAAAACCTGCGAATTATACACATCTGACGCTTCCAAGCCCTCGTTCTCCACGACCTCAGATGTCCTCGTCACCGGCGACTCCATCTTTCATGAAATAGACTTTGAGTGTTTGTGCAAATACGAGTGAGACGATGAGAGACTGTGAGAAACAGCAGAGAGAGAGAGAGAGGTGGAACGACACTCGCCTGCGGTGACAGCAGTTTATATAGAACACACATTATCCCGGGTTTTTTGAGGGAAAATCACTCCATCACATCTCCATCTGCTTCTCTCTCGCTCTCTACGAATGTTATTTTCTTGCATCCTCACGTCTCGCTAGACTCGTGTCCTTCAAAGTGAATCTGTGGGATATTTAGTGTTAGAGATTTGATCACACTTGTGATGCTTGACATAAGTTATTAATCACATTAAAGGACACCTATAATGTCTCTTTCTCAAGATGTACTATAAGTCTCTGGTGTCTCCAGAATGTGTCTGTGAAGTTTCAGCTCAAAATCCCCCACAGATCATTTATTATAGCTTGTCAAATTTGCCTCTATGTGGGTGTGAGCAAAAACACGCCGTTTTTGTGTGTGTCCCTTTAAATGCAAATGAGCTGCTGCTCCCGCCCCCTTTCCAGAAGAGGGCGGAGCTTTAACAGCTCAACAGCAACAAAGCTGGAGAATCTCACGCAGCCAAAATGAGGATTGTCAGTAACGGTGTTCAGCCTTACATTGTTCACATTCTTGTTTGATTTTGTTTACTAACTAAAGTTAAAGGATTAGTTCACTTTTAAATAAAATTTTCCTGATAATTTACTCTCCTCCATGTCATCCAAGATGTTCATGTCTTTCTTTCTTCAGTCGAAAAGAAATTAAAGTTTTTGATGAAAACTCTCCTTATAGTGGACTTCAATGGGCACCAAACAGTTGAAGGTCAAAATTAGTTTCACTGCAGCTTCAAATTGTTCAACATGATCCCAGATGAGAAATAAGGGTCTTATCTAGTGAAACCATCGCTTATTTTCTGAAAAAAAATTGAAAATTATATAAGTTTTAACCATAAATGCTCATCTTGAACTAGCTCTCTTCTTCTTCTCTATTAGAATTCCAGCAGTGTAGACGCTGTTAAGTGTATTACTGCCCTCCACAGGTCAAAGTTTGAACTAATTGTTATATACTAGCATATTGCATATAAAAATTAGTTCAAACTTTGGCCTGTGGAGGGCAGTAATACACTTAACAGTGTCTACACTGCTGGAATTGTAATGAAGAAGAAGAAGAGAGCTAGTTCAAGATGAGCATGATTCAACACATTTTTAGCATGTTGCTATCATGATTTAGAATTTTGCTAACATGCTGCTAGCATGATTAGCATGATGATTTAACACATTTTAGCAAATTTTACGTTGTTAGCATTATTAATATGTTTACATGTTCGCATTATTTAACATGTTATTAGCATGTGATTTAACATGTTGCTAACATGATCATGTTGTTATTATATTGAAAGCATGATTAACATGATGCTAACATGAGTTAGCATGTTGTTAGCATGATTTACCACAAAGTTAGCATTGGATTAGCATGTTTGCTAACATGATTTAACAAATTGCTAGCCTGTTTTAGCATTTTGTTAACACAAGTTAACATGTTGTTAGCATGATTTTACATTTTGCTAGCATTATTTAACACATTGCAAAGATGTTTAACATTATTATAATGTTAGTAATTGCTAGCATGATTAGCATGTTTCTAGCATGATTTCACACATTTTAACATATTTTTACATGTTGTTAACATGATTTAACATGTTACTAAAATTTTTTAGCATGTTGTTAAAATGATTAGCATTTTGTTGACATGTTGCTAGCATGTTATATTGCAAGCATGATTAGCATGTTTGCTAACATGAGTTAGCATTTTGTTAGCATGAGTTCACATGTTTTCTAGCATGAGTTAACATGTTGTTAACATTTTATTATATTGCAAGCATGATTAGCATGTTGCTAACATGAGTTAGCATGTTAACATTAGTTAACATTTTGCTAACATGAGTTAGCATTTTGTTAGCAGGAGTTAACATGTTAGTATGTTATTATATTGCAAGCATGATTAGCTTGTTTTGCTAACAAGAGTTAGCATATTGTTAGCATTAGTTAGCATGTTTGCTAACATGAGTTAGCATTTTGTTACATGTTGCTAGCATGAGTTAACATGTTGATAGCATGAGTTAGCATGTTGTTAACATTTTGTTAACATGAGTTAGCATGTTGTAACATTTTGCTAGCATGAGTTAACATGTTGTTACCATTTTGCTAACATGAGTTAGCATTTTGTTACATGTTGATAACATGAGTTAATATTTTGCTAGCATTTTTTAACATGTTGTTAAAATGATTAGCATTTTGTTGAAATGTTAGCATGAATTAACATGTTGCTAGCATTTTATTATATTGCAAGCATGATTAGCTTTTTTTGTTAACAAGAGTTAACATATTGTTAGCATTAGTTAACATTTTTGCTAACATGAGTTAGCATTTTGTTACATGTTGCTAGCATGAGTTAACATGTTGATAGCATGAGTTAGCATGTTGTTAGCATGTTGCTAACATGAGTTAGCATATTGTTAGCGTTAGTTAACATTTTTGCTAGCATGAGTTAGCATGTTGTTAACATGTTGCTAACATGAGTTAGCATATTGTTAGCATTAGTTAACATTTTTGCTAACATGAGTTAGCATTTTGTTACATGTTGCTAGCATGAGTTAACATGTTGATAGCATGAGTTAACATGTTGTTAGCATGTTGCTAACAAGAGTTAGCATATTGTTAGCATTAGTTAACATTTTTGCTAACATGAGTTAGCATTTTGTTACATGTTGCTAACATGAGTTAACATGTTGATAGCATGAGTTAGCATGTTGTTAGCATGTTGCTAACATGAGTTAGCATATTGTTAGCGTTAGTTAGCATTTTTGCTAGCATGAGTTAGCATGTTGTTACATGTTGCTAGCATGAGTTAACATGTTGATAGCATTTTTGCTAGCATGAGTTAACATGTTGTTACATGTTGATAGCATGAGTTAACATTTTGCTAGCATTTTTTAGCATTTTGTTAAAATGATAAGCATTTTGTTGAAATGTTAGCATGAATTAACATGTTGCTAGCATTTTATTATATTGCAAGTATGATTAGCTTGTTTTGCTAACAAGAGTTAGCATATTGTTAGCATTAGTTAGCATTTTTGTTAACATGAGTTAGCATATTGTTAGTGTTAGTTAGCATTTTTGCTAGCATTAGTTAACATGTTGATAGCATGAGTTAGCATGTTGTTAGCATGTTGCTAACATGAGTTAGCATGTTGTCACATTTTGCTAGCATGAGTTAGCATTGTTGCTAGCATGAGTTAGCATTGTTGCTAGCATTTTTTAGCATGTTGTTAAAATGATTAGCATTTTGTTGAAATGTTAGCACAAATTAACATGTTGCTAACATGTTATTATATTGCAAGCATGATTAGCATGTTGCTAACATGAGTTAGCATGTTGTTAGCATGATTAGCATGATGTTAGCATGAGTTAGCATGTTGCTAGCATGATAATGTTTAAAATTTAGTCTCAGAAGAAGAAGAAAGTATTTTATCTTTTGTCAAGCCAACATAATATAGTGAATAACATGAAAGTTATATTACCAAATAAAATAACATTATCCACTTACAGCCTCTCTTTACATTCTCTCTCAGCTCTCGAGGGGAAATAAGACCTTCGTGAGACACAAATGGAGCGATTCGCCATGACAAATATAAACAGTTTATCTGGGATTTGTGCTGACTTATTTATTTCTGCCATGATCTCGTTACTATCCTGCAGGAATCATAATTATGCAACCAAACGACACGTCTGAGAGACGCATGTGAAAACCTGCACAAGAGCGACAGGAAATCTATAAAGTTATTATCATCATTCATCGTTTATCAATCACCCAAACACACAAACAACACGCCTTCTGGCTGGAATAGTTAAAGCTGCTTATAAATCTCTCATTATGTACCAAATATTGGATTCGTCTGCTTGTTTTCTTTCAGTTCGGACAGATTTTGTGTTCAATTTTGGAACTGATCCTTTGATCTGAACTCATGCATCTCAGTTTTTGAGTGAAAAAAGCGTTATTTCTGGATAATTTTGCCAATTTTGCATTGTTTATCACACTATTGTGCTTTAATGTTTAACCAGGAAATTTGTTTTGAAATGCTTTTATTTTGTACAACATGGCAGAAAGTCACACATGTGGTGTTCACTGTCAAAAATGACCAGCCTACAGAAAAATAGCTTATAAATCTCTCGTTTAGCTATTTTATTTTACACACACACACACACACACACACAGTAGCTGGCTGTAAACGGACGTCCTGTCTCAGATGGGCTGAAGGGTTTGTTATCTGGACTCGGGTTCAGTGAGTTACTCAACACAGCCCTGGAGAGACTCGAGCGCCGGCCAAAAACAACACTGTCCGTGCCGAGAGATGCCCGCTGCATTGTCCAGAGTCTCACACTAACACAATTATCCCGACGCCTCGGCCGTGCTCTCATGGCTCAGCGAGGGGATAATTATGCAATATTCAGTGTCAACATGTGTAGAAGGATTTTTCTTGATCTGATCCTAAAAAAAATCACTCATTTGACAAAAAAAGCTTCCAAATGGGGTTTTCATAATGCGATATAAGAAGAGTTTTAGGTTTCAGTGATCAAAAGAAGCTTTTTTTTCCATTAAGAAGAAGCTTAACCATTACATATTTAAAACAGTAATATTCTATACTAAACCTAAACTAATCTTGAGACACTATATATCATTTGAAAGCTTAGAATCTCTAGTTTTCATACTTTCAAAATAAAACAATATCAATTTGCAACAAGCATGTTTTCATACTCATAAGGCATGTTCAGACCTTTATTTTGAACATGAAAAATCATTAAAGATTGGTTGAAACATGTTTGTTTTCATGCCAAGAGTTCAAAAGATAACATGCATTCAATATTTTGAGGAAAAAAGGTCTGAAAATGTTTTCAACAGAAAAAAAAATACATTTATGATTGTGGCGGCGATCTATAACCCACATACATGTTGTTTTTATGTTTATTAGAGGCTGAATTCATATCAAATTCTTCCCATACTACTTCTATATAGGATGTCTACTTCATAAATAGTATGAAAATAATGTAAATATATGGTTCAGATCACTCAAACCATATGGAAATGGAGGCGCCCTTATATGGTCATTAATGGAGCTTGAGTGTCATCTAGTGTAAAAGTGTGGTACTGCACCCAAACAATCTTACTGAAAGCTCATTTTTTCAGATATCAACCTGAAATTTGGAACACAACTTGTTCAGGCTTTGATTTCCTTGCAGTTTTAGAGTAAATTTTATATTTATATAAAATATTATATTTTTACATTTTCATAAACTTAAACTTCTATAACTTTCACTTACATAAGTTATTTTACTTCTACAATAATTTGCCAAACTTCATCTTTAAAACAAGACCAGCCTATATCTATATATAGAATTATGTCTATATTCCAAAATATTCTTGAATTACAACCATTTAAGTTTGGATAGTGCGTTTTCATGTCTATAAAAAAGTGGGGATGAGAGTTAACAGGTTAAAGGTTCTTTATGGAACCATCAGTGCCAGTAAAGAACTTTATTTTTAGATGTAACTGAATGTGGTCAAGTTGAATCAAGCGTATTAAATCATGTTTTTTGAAGCCTGACTCAACATTTTTTTTGTCATATAATCACATTGTTTGCATAATTCACTTCATGTTGAATAGCTTTTTTTTGTGCGCTTGTCCTCCAGATGCACACCCTCGACACAATCCCCTCCTGCACAATAAGAATAGTTCACTCTAAAAATATCATTCTCATTAGATCAGCTCATAATTCAAACCGGCGACTTCTGAGAGGACAGAAAAAACTCTGCTGAAATCTCAGCCAACTTTGCTATTTACACAACAGTAGCGTGCATGCAGTGATTGTTTTGATAAATGGGTGAGTGTCCAGCGTCCCTCCGCCCCCTCCACTGACCCCTGGCACAGCGCGAGCAAACACCGTCTGCACGCGATCATCAACCGCGCGGCGTTCAGGGTCCGAGCGCGCGACACTGCTGAACTCCACGTTACCTGACGGGAACTCTTTTTAGGGCACGCGCGCTTAAACATCAGTGCTGTTTTGTTTTATTATTATTCTACACATGCAAAAATGATGTACTAATTACAGTGTGAGCTGAATATGATGATAATATTAGTCATTAAAATAAATATTAGAATTGTTTGCTATTCTAAAAATTGCTGCATCAACTATTTATTGAATTATTAAACAGTCATTTTTATATATTGGCCTACATGAGCTCATATCGAAGGAATATTACTTTTAGCCTAAGTGAGCTGCAAAAAATGTTACAGCATATAAAATAGGCTTTACTCTTGATGTTGAAAAATAACAACATAAGTTATAGGTGTGTGTGCTTTGCGTTGCGTGTCAAGCTGCTTTCCCTTCAGCGCATGCATGTTTTCCGTGTGTTTGTGTCTGACTCAGCAGAAGCCGTGCTGCGCGACCTGACACTCGGATTGATGGCTGGTTCTGGCTTCCGCACGCAACTATTGTTGTCCATCCGAGACCCGCGCGAGCGCGCTCACCGAACCTCCAGAGGACGGAAGGTGATACAATTGCTTTCCAGCCGCCCGGGACGCGCGTGCGCTTGCGTGAGCTGCGGCGCTTTGATCTTCACCGCGCACCTTCATTCTCACGCTCGCGCTCAGTGTTCCAGGTCACGCGTGGCAGTCAGGAGAGATATATGAATGAAGTTTATTGATGCCCGCGGCGATGATCCGAACCTGCCAGTGTTTTTATTCAGAAGCTACTACAGTGTGACGTCTTTGATTAATTACCTACTGGTTTACGTGTCACGCAAATAAAACAATATAAAATTAAATGAAATGAAATGCATGCACAGAACACTGACTGAAAACTTAAACGATGGTGTACTTTTCTTTTTTTTTTTGGTGAAACATTTTTACTCTTAAAAATATTGAGTAGCCTACATTTTAAGTTAAGTAAATTTAAAGCTGTGAAAACAATGAATATACACTCTAAAAAATGCGACTGGGCTGTTTCAACCCGGCGAATGGGCTGTTTCAACCCGGCGAATGGGCTGTTTCAACCCGGCGAATGGGCTGTTTCAACCCGGCGAATGGGCTGTTTTAAACCCGGCGAATGGGCTGTTTCAACCCGGCGAATGGGTTGTTTCAACCCGGCGACTGGGCTGTTTCAACCCTGCGACTGGGCTTAAATGTTTATGTATTATGTTTAAATAAAACATTTAACCCAACCGCTGGGTTAAAACTACCCAATCACTGGGTTTGTTCATTTTCAACCCACCTTGTGTTGTGTTTAAACCAGCATTTTTTTAGAGTGTACTTTATCAACTGAGTACATGGAATTTGCAATTGTGGTTCCTGGGAATGTTTTGTATAAACAAAATATGATTTCATGGAAATCTGTACAGTGAAAGTGAACGTTTATGCTCAACTATATCATAATAGAAATATCTCTTTGTGAGTTCAATCTCAATCAAATGATTTAAAAATCATCCAGTGTGGCAGAGATCGATTGAGGACGGTGGATTTGTGTGTTTTTCACATTCTGTGTATCTGTCATGCTCTACTGAAGGTCATTTCACTGAGAGAACAAATAGAGTCGTGTTTGTGTTATGAAGGTTTTATTGAACAGATAAAACACACACACACACACACTATACACTCCTGGTCAGCAATAGAATGTGCATTAAATATAAATAAATAAATAAGTAGTATGTAAAATGGTAAGACAATATGAACATAAGAAATAATAATGAAACAAATAAAAATAATAAACAAAACAATAAGGTAAAAAAAAACAACTGTATACAGCATCAACAGGTTACAGTCAGATGTACAGAGAATGAGCAAAATCACAGCCAATGATGTCATTTCCCTTTAGTCACATGACATTTACAGCTCAGATGCATTGAGGACCCTTGAGTAAAGGTGAAGAATTCAAATCACATGCTTTCTTGTCTCTTGCTTAAATCAAGAGTTACACTCCTCTTCAAATGAAAATGATGTCTGTTTGAGTGTTAAAGTCAACGTGAACAGAAGTTTCTTCTCTATTGTGTCGTATATCCGAGTGAACGCTTCGCAAACAAGAACAAATGTAGGGCGGGGCTTGATTTGGGCTGTGGGGAATTGATTGGATGGTTGTGGTTTGCTGCAAGATTCAAGATTACCAGGAACATGAATTGAAAACAATAATGATGTGCATCGATAAATCATTTATTATATACACTGCAATACTGCATTAAAAACAACTTGCAGTTGTCTTGCAGTTGTCGGTAATCGTTCAAATGCTGTTAAGCACTCAGAGCAGATGTTTGTGTGTTATTGACGTGACCTGCAGGTCTTCAGGTCTCAGGTGAAGTGTTTGGGTGAATTTCATGAACTTCGACCGCTGTTAATCCTGTTAAGACGGGAGACTGAGGGCACACGCGAGATCTGACCCCAGACACACTGACTCCGACTGACTGAGAGAAGGAGATTTCACTGAAAACAGCCGAACTCAGCTCAAACACTGCTAACTTACACTAGATAGATAGATAGACAGACAGACAGATAGATAGATAGATTCAGTGTTCATTTTAACACACAGGATGCAGTTTCAGGTGGCAGAAGATCACACACATCAGTCCTCCTGACACAGATTGCGTGCCGGTAGGTCGTTTTCCCATGCTGTACTTCAAACACGACACTTCAAAACCTCTCGCTCCAGTCAGGACTGATCCTGGCCACAAACACACAAACACACGCTGATGGTTCGACTGCCTGAAACCTGCAGGGAAGAGCTGGACGCGTTAAAGCAATAAAAATGATCCATCTCAGCCTCCGGAATACTAAAACAATTGAGGCAATCGGTTACATCAAAATGTTTAAGTTATAAATTCTAAGTTTAAGTAAGCAGAACTCATACATTTTAATTGTTATTTTATTGAAATATTTGAGTAAACTAATTCATACATTAATTAACTTAAAATGATCATGTAAACGCAAACACTGGTCATGACGGTAACTCTCCACAAACTCTTCTAAATTAGCATAACAAAACATTAATCTCTACTAAATCTCCCACTTAACATTAATCTTGCACAAAAAAGCGTTATGCAACACTTAATTTTAGCATTTATTCTGGGAAATAAACATCCAAGCCCAGTTTCAGTTAAACTTAACTTCATCTAAATGAAAAGAAAAAAAATGAAACCGTTCCGTTTACTTAAAATGTATCAGTTCTGTGAACTTGAAAGAAAAAGAAAGTGCTATATATTCATAAAAGTTAATTTGACTGAACTAATTTGTTTAATTCAAACCAATTAATTATTTTAAAAGAGAGAAAGAGAATTTTTAATTGAAAAAAAAAATCTAAAGACATTTCCATCTCACCCTTAAGAATATCAGCACATATGTTCGATGTGAAGTATTATTTTTTTATTACAAAATATGCATATATACTGTATGATTATATACATGTGAGTGCCTTCAGTCTCCCTGAACTAGATCAAATCTCTCTTCCTCGGGGTTCTTCTGGAAAATAACCCCTCACAGCATTATCTGCTTTATATCATGTGTTCACACACACACACACACACACACACACTCGTCTGGCAGTGAGGTGACGCGGCAGCAGGTGCTCGACTCTTGCGTGATGAAGGTTGAACTTCTTCACACTCATTTGACTTCTTTCATCTTCTGAAATTCCTTTGAGTTTTAGTGCTGAAGGCGAATGTTTCTTGCTCTCTCAGTTTGTCCTTTGACACTGAAATAGCGGCTCAAACACACGCAAACTCTTCATTCTGCTTCACTTACTCCTGCTCGAACCTTTATGCTGTTTTATTGTGTGTTTTTCCCCCAGTTGCTGATCTGAGTTCAGTCGCTGCTGTTATTTGCACTTCACAAGTTATTAAGGAACCAAATGCAAGCAGTGCGGACCTTTAGATTTTCCATTTATTTTTATAAATACTCTGATTAAAAGCTCTTTTCTTGCAGCACTGCGTTTGTTCTTTAGTTGGAATTTATAACATCTATATTATTAGTGCTGAAACCATATTGTAATTGTAAGGATTTTTATTATTGTTCTCTTGCTGTAAAACTGATCGTGCAGACCAAACCGTAAGGCCGAGAGACTTGAAACTTGTCCAGAACATAGGGCTTACTTTGGGGAGAGACTGACAAGGTATGACCCCGATTGGCCAATAGCTGGCGCTACATCGATCACAAACGCGACACTCCGAGACTCCATATATCGTTGGGATCCAAGAAGGATAAAACGTATATCTCCATCATTTCATTTGCGCCTGAAAAATTTTCTGCCATTTTGAATTTTGCGAAGTAGTCCTGGGTCTGATCGGAACCAAATAAGAGCAGAAAGATTCTCTGGAGTATGAATATCAAAAGTTATCAAAAAAAATTCGTGAATTTCGATTCACGGTCCCTAAGGGGCACCAAAATGTTCGAAATGGGCGGAGACGCTTTTACTAAATTGGCTATAACTTGTGAATGAATTCAAATATTTTAACTAAATTTGGTACACATATGTATGAGCTTAATCTGAGGTCACAGTAAATAAATTGCAGCGATTGGACACTTGGTGGCACTATAACATGAAAAAAACATGAAAACAACTATAACTACGCAACCGTTAGTCCAATTGACTTGAAATTTGGCATGCAGTGGTCCAAAGGGGCATGATTGTCTTTGAGGACATTAGCGTATCTTGAAAAACATGGCCACCATCGGCCAATGACGTTTGAGCACCTATTAGACAAGGTTAATGGAGGCCGATTGGAACGAAACTCGGTATGGGGCATCGGCATCGGCGAGTCAGCGCTTCCTAGTGGAAAAATAAAATTTTCAAATGCTTAGAACTTTGGGTGTGGTCGACTTATTTTCACAAGAGTCACGTCTTTAGACTCCTGAAACCTTGCCGAGTCCAACGATACCAGACATGCCAGGTTTCGCCTTACGGTTTGTGCAACTTTGTGATTTAGCGCTTAAAAAAAATTTGCGAATATCTTCGAAAGCGTTAGTCCAGTCGAGACCAAACCACCGTAGGAAATACGAAATCATAGCTCGTTAACTAAACATTAATGCCCAAATGTCAAAATTTTGATAGGAAGTGGCAGAAAAAATCCAATCAAAGTCACTGATAGGTCATTTTTTATGCTCTCACATATATAAGTATCTATAACTTCAAAACGAAACGAGATATTTTCACCAAAATTAATATGCATATGTAGGGACACAAGGACACCCCAAAAAAGTAGTGAAGATCGGGCAATAGGTGGCGCTATAACTGTCAAAAAAAAATATTTTTCCGTAGTAAATTGCCCGTATTGGCTGTAAAGGTCTTTTCCATCTGTGATCTAAGTGTTTACATGCTTGCTAAATAAAATATAATATCTTTTTATGTGCTTAATGCCTTAAAGTGCTTGAACCCCGATAAATGCTGCTCGCAGCTATATTTATTATCAGGGGCGATTTCTTCACCACTAAAGTTTTGTTCTGCCTCTGGATATAGGCTATAGTCCAATCAGCGTCAAGTCACGGTCTGTGGAGCACCGCCTCTTTTTGGGCGATTTCAGTCAGGCCGAGAATGTGCTCCCATAGACTTCCATTCAAAAAACTTGTTTTTCGAACTGCAGGCACTGCAATGCATTCTCTATGGGTTCCGGGAGGGCGTGCTTTCGTCATCTTACGTAACCTTAAGTCGTGCAGCGATTGGTGGAAACGTCTCTATTTATAATCTTTAAGCTAAAGTGACGTCCAATAATTTCCTCAGTGCATAACTTACATTTCACAGACATTTTCTCCATGTGTAAATGTTAGAAAGTCGAGAAAATATTTCCATTTCGCTGTCCAGGAGACATTATTGCGGGCGCAATAATTCGGACTAAAATATACATTTAGCTAAAATATTTGTTGTTGATTATTTGTTTTTGTTTGCGAACATAAATGTGCCACATGTAGAATTTCAAACCTACAACTAAATGTATTTTTATGATAGAGTAACTGTAAAGCGACTATTGTAGGGTAATCAAAATAGAATTAGTCTGTGCTTTTATATTTTCAGTTTTAGTTTAGTGAATGTAACTTTAAAAAACATTATTTTGTTTTTAGATTGTAGTGTCACAATGTTAGAACGTAGGCCTCATGTAATTTCACCCCTTTTTTTGCGCATAATATAACAACCTTCAATATGAACATTGCTTGTAGGAAAATATTAGGCAGGATGTGAAATTAAAAAAAAATTAAATACAGATTTTTGTGTTTTTTTTTTTCAAATAGAAAAAGGTACAAAATACCGAGATTAAACATCGCCATTCAGCCCAAAAATAGAAATATGATTTTTTTGGCCATATCGCCCAGTCTATGGCATGCTTTAAATACTGAATTTTCCATGTTTTAGATAAGCAGTACTGATACATTACATTACATTATTTAACAATGAGCCCATTCTGCATCTCTAATTCTTTTTTTCCCCTTTTTTTTGTGCACCAAAAAATTTAGCACCAGCTGCCACTGTTAATTATATTAATTACCACTATACAGAATCATCTTGGTAGATAGATAGATAGATAGATAGATAGATAGATAGATAGATAGATAGATAGATAGATAGATAGATTTCTCTTGACTAATGTTCCCTTTTCTGCATCATTTCTGCTCAGTTTGAATCAGCTGATGATTTTTTTGGTTCATCTGAAGTTCAGAGAATCACATTGTTCCTCTAGATCTCTTATTGTTCTTGTGCAATATTTCCTTACAATAAACGACTCTTGCATTCGTGTGGTCATCAATTATAATGACATTCACGCATTCCAAGTGTGACTTCATTGTCCAAACTGTCCTCCCGTGATTCATTTGGAATGTGTTTCACACAGAAGCGCCGCAACTCCCAGTTCACACGCGAGGGAACCGGATTACAGTCAGAGAGGCGCGCCACTGCCGTGAACGCGGATTAAGCGGCCTGAGTGTGCGTGGAGTGGATGTGACCGAGCGCATGATCCCAAAAGATCCGATTCATTCACAGCGCAAAAACCCGCACCTTCGTGCCCAAGAAAAAGAGCCGCTGCCGCCTTCGCGTGACTAACAGAGCAGATTTAGGATTGTCCCAAAGACCGAGCCCACCCCTGCACACACACACACACACCCCTACACACACACACACACACACACACCCCTACACACACACACACACACCCCTGCAAGCGCTCTCACGCGAACACTCGAGACAGGCTGTGCACACTATAGCGCACAAAACGACACTCTCTCCTTATTACAAGCAATAAACATTTCAAACAGTAGAAGACATTCTTCTCACTTTATAGTGATGATAAAAACAAATATAAATAGCTATTATGTAAAAATATCTTAACATTTAACAGTCTAAAAAGTTTGCATATTGCGTTGAGCACTGCTGCACACCCGAATAATAGGCTAAATATAATATAATATGATATAATATGATATAATATAATACAATAAACCACGCAAAAGTTATTTTGTGCAGATGTTACTTTAGGGAAACCCGCGTCTTTGCTTTTTTGCATTTATTCTCACCAGAGAACTTCAAAGCAAATTCAAAGATCCTTAATTAGGCTTTATGTGATTAATTGGCATGTGTGACGTGCACTCATCTTTGACACTCAGAACTCTCATTCTCATTCAACAACAGGATGATTTAGAAAGTAAAGAGAGTCGAAATCAAAGCGCGCACTACCGAAACCACTAGTAAATCACTGCGCGTGCACGAAATGAAGGAATCAAAGCAAATGCACGTTCTCTTCTTGCAGCTTTGGAACTCTTGCTCTTATAAACAGCGGTGGTAAAAGGCTGAACTCGTTTGCCCCTCCAGCATCTTCGCGCGCAGCTCGGGGAAACGGTGCGCTCGCGCTCTCACGCAACGTGGGCAATCTTTAACCCGCGCGCTACAGGTGCACTCACGCGATGCTGTTTATCTTAGCGTGATAACAGTCTGAGGTCGTGAGATTCTTCCAGAGGAAACTTACCACAGAACACCCAAATCAGCGCAGTTCGGGTATAACGAAACTCGTGCAAAAGGGGGTCAAACTTGACTGATTTACCGACATGCAGCTCTCTGAGGGTCACACGGGTTTGCTCCACTTTGGCAGCTTTTCCTGTTGACACAGCGAATGAGATGTGCGAAAAATGTGAGGAGGAATCTGCAGTGCAGGGGCTCTGAAACACACACACCTTTGCACGCGATGCTTTACCTGTTGCTTAATGAGTAACGAGCGCGTGCCAGGCGGAACATGAACCTGCAGATCGGTGCACGAGCGCTTCTCGCGCCGATATAACGTAGCAATTATCAGATCATGTGTTGAAATAAACAATTGATTTAGTTCTATGATTGCTGAAACTGTCAAATTAATTTATGGCACTAAGATCAGATAAATGCACATCAAGAAGCGCGTTTGAGTATCTCTCTTTTTTTACATTCTTATTTGTATTTAAGATTTGTGAATATAATAATCTGCATTGTGCGTTTATTTCTATATGCACTGATTCATATTTCTGAAGCTGTTTTGTAAGATAATATATATCACATAGCCTATAATATTAATACAATTAATCATTATAATATTAATGTCATTAAATTTTAACGTATTCATATTCATATATTCATGTTCACATAGGGTCTTTTATAGTTTCATATTATTTATTTATTAATGGGAAGTTATAGGGTTGATAGATTGTTCATGTTATATAATATTATATATATACTTATACACATACATATATATGTATGCATGTATATATATATATATATATANTATTCATATTCATATATTCATGTTCACATAGGGTCTTTTATAGTTTCATATTATTTATCTATTTATTGAAGGGAAGTTAAAGGGTTGATCGATTGTCCATGTTAAAGTTATAATATATATATATACACATATGTATGTGTATATATATGGGTGTGTGTGTATATATACATATATATGTGAATGTGTTTAAATATACATTTTAAATATAATTTTAATAATACAATATTATATAACTTAGGCTAAACATTCTGAATATAACGTATTTAGGGTTCAGAACGGGCTATATGTGGAGAATAACGCACAGCAGTCAGTTCAGTTTTATATATAAAACAAAAAATACTGTCATATCATATATATATGTATGTAGAAACACAAGCGAACTCGGTCTCATGAATTACTCACGCAGTTTTTCTCCGTTACTGTCGCGATGAGAGATCGATCAGTAATGAACTGTCACTCAAATCTGATTTTCTCTCATTCACAGCCTCCAACTCTTCGTGACGTCACGTGACGAGCAGCCAATCGCGACGCGCTCTTCTCTATAAAGCATTTGGCCGCTGGACTCCTCAGCACTCCTCAGCTGCTAATTGACTCTGGATAGACAAAATCAGACGAGAAGAGGGGAAACATTCGTCCGATCGCTCTGTGTAAGTCAGATGGCAATGCCTTTATCTTTCAGACAATATTTGATCATGCATTTTTATTTACAACTCTCTTTAGTTTATACTTACTTGTTTTACACAGTATTGTTGTTCATTGACTGGTGTGCATGATCAAAATGCTTTTTTAGAGTTTNTCTAAGTGCCATCTGAGATTTTCTTATAAAATTAGCATTTTTATCAAGCTCGTGTGTTTAGGTTCAGTTATTTCACTTTAATGGCAATGAAAAGGACCTATTATTTGCCATTAAAGTGAAATTACTGAAACCTAAACATACGAGCTTGATAAAAATGCTCATTTTATTAGAAAATCTCAGATGGCACTTAGAGGCTTTTGCATCTGATGTCTTCATATATATATATATATATGTGTGTGTGAATCATTTATTGTTTTACTACT
>RJVU01050255.1:1810639-1827364 GCA_003731715.1 Anabarilius grahami | reverse complement strand
TTAAAATAAATAGTAAATAAAAATGACAAATTAGCAAGCAATAAAAATGGATTAAAAAAGCACAGTCTAGAGATGTGAGCACATCGGTCAAACACGTCCGTCTAGCGCATGTTTACATGGAAAAACAGTGGAAAAGTGCTGCAGTTGAAGCTGAACCTTCTGTGTCTTCTCTCAGGGAACTGTGGAAAGATCCGTCGAGCTTCAACCCAGACCGCTTCCTCACGGCGGACGGTACGGACCTCAACAAGATGGAAGGAGAGAAGGTGCTGGTGTTCGGTCTGGGGAAGCGGCGCTGCATCGGAGAGTCCATCGGACGAGCCGAGGTCTTCCTGTTCCTGGCCATCCTGCTCCAGAGGTTAAAGTTCAGCGGGATGCCCGGAGAAATGCTGGACATGACGCCGGAGTACGGGCTGACCATGAAGCACAAGCGCTGTCTGCTGCGGGTCACGCCGCAACCCGGCTTCGAGCTCGGCAGCTACGCGTCGTGATCCGGGCGGAAGGTCGTTGGAGTTTGAGCTGGAATCCGCAGCGCTGTCGGCTCGAGTGGAAAGCCGGCCGTCGGCTCGCAATGCCAAATATTTGAAAGATGTTTGTATCAGTTCTGATGCATCTGGTGCAGTTATTTCAGAGTCTTCATCACCTCTATCATCTCTGTTCTCACGTCTGTATGGGTTCATGCTGATGCTGATAACATGTTTGTGCTTCCAGATATAGTGCCGAGATAAAACTGAGTCTCTCAATCCAGTGCCTTCTGTTCTCATAAGCTCAACACACACTGAAGCTAGTTTCTGTTCGATTACAATCCCAAAATGTGATCCACGTGTAAATATACAGCCATGTGCCTGATCTTAAGTTTGTACAGATTTTTTTTTTTGTATTCATCAAGGTGCTTCTGGACATTCGATATTACTCTCGATCAAATTTTCCTCCCTGAAACTCTTTATCAGGTTCTTGCATAATGAAGGATTTTAACGTCTGAAGTACAGCAATAAATAATTCCTGCAGATGTGCTCTCATATCAACTCAGTTGCAATGTTTTTGCATATTTATGATTGCCAAATGAATAATAAAACTTTTATTGTGAATGTCTGTCTTCATCTGTCTCTGTTTAAGGATCAAACACATCAATAACTGTGTAGAGACAATCGAATATGTATTTAAAAATCAAGACTGATAAATAATGGAATCAGATGCAGAATAATTACCATTATCTAGAAAGAGAACCATCGTGGAAGATGAAAAACATGGTTTTATGGAGCAAATAAACAAACAAACAAACTCAGTCGTTTTAAGCTGATAGAAAACGAACACAAACTACTTTAAACGACTTGCTCTCTGGAACTAGATAAGCGACTGGTTGTTTTATTTTAGGATGATTTATTAATAATCTGAGGTGACCAATATGAGATCATAAACATGAAACCGAACATCGTTATTTCTCTGACTGAAAACATTAATCACTCGATCACACATGCTGGGGTTTAACAAAAGTACTGTGGCGATACCATATTTTAAATAGATCTGAATTAAACACATTTAATCTCATTTATAAATTAAGCAAACGATAAAAAATATCAAAGTAAATAATACAAATAGTTTTAAATAAATAAATAAAAATACATTTGATAGTACAGTACTACATTGAGTAGGAAAAAACTACAACAATATTTTCCTAATAATATTTTAAACTTGTCTAGTACAGGGGATTTCTAGTGGAAAAGTCTAGAGAAAGACTGAGAAAATGAATAAATAAATGCAGAAAATTTTTTAAAATAGTAATTAATCTATTAAATACACTAAAAAAGGATCAATAATAGATAACAGATTATCTAAATGATTAATAATAGATTAAAATGAAGATAAATGCCTTGGAAATGTTAGGATATGTGAGGAGGATCAGGTGTGCTTTAAAGGACCTCAGAATGATGATGATGATGATGATGATGATGTCACTTCCTGTTGTCCAGGATAAGGTGGGGATCATGGCTGAAGACTGTTTGGTGTCAACATTTAGGTATGTTTCAGGATCACAAACAGCCAGACCATTAAGTTAAATGATGATGAGTATTATAAATTCTCCCTCTTTCACACAGTGCAGTGCGTTGGACGTCGAGGAGCTGAAGGTTCTTGAGAGGAAGTGGCAGAGGAATCATCCTTCATCATCTTCATCCTCCTCCTCATCGCCCGACAGAAGCGGCCTGTTACGCTGCTGAGCGAAGGTGAGAAAACCTCATGTGACGTGTAAAGAGGAGCATAAGACGTTTTGAGAAGTCAGGATCTGGATCACCTGGATCACATCCGTCTTCAGTCTTGGGAAGGGCAAACATAAACCATGATGGTCAGCATTACGAGTTTGTGAACATCTGTCAGCATGTCGTTCCAGATCTTTATGACATCCTTTCTTCTGTGGAACACAAACGCAGTCTCAGTGTTGTCTTTCTGCAGTGTTGTTTGGTTCCCAGCATTCTTCAGAATATTAATGTTCCACAGAAGACAGAAAGTCATTCAGGTCTGGAACGACACGATGACAGAACGATCGTTTTCTGAGCGTGTGATTGACAGCTCTAAATACAGTCTCCCAATCACTCAAAACACACTCAGAGAACTGAGAAATGAACTATTCTGTTCTGTTCTATTTTTATTCTGTTCTTTTCCATTGTATTGTATTGTATAATATTCTGTTCTATTTCATTCTGTTTTATTTTCATTCTATTCTATTCTATTTTGTTCTATTTTTACTCTATTGTATTTTATTCTGTACTATTTTTGCTCTATTCTGTTCTATTTTATTCTAGTCTGGTTTATTCTATTCTGTTCCATTCTATTGTTTTCCATTATATTCTACTGTATTTTATTATGTACTATTTTGTTTTATTCAAATATGGCCTATGCTATTCTATTTTATTCTGTATTATTTTTACTGTTCTATTCTATTTTGTTCTGCTCTATTTTTACTTTATTCTATTTTATTCTATTAAATTTTTTTACTCTATTCTATTTTATTCTGTTTTTATTCTGTTTTGTTCTATTGTATTCTGCTCTATTTTATTCTGTACTATTTTTGTTCTTTTTATCCTATTTTGCTCTGTTCTATCCCATTCTATTCTATTTTATTTTCTTCTATTCTATTCCATTCTGTTATATTCCATTTCATTCCTTTCTATTCTACTGTATTTTATTCTGAACTATTTTGTTATATTCCATTCTATTGTATTCTGGTCTGTTTTATTCTGTACAATTTTAAATCTATTCTGTTCTATCCTATTTTGCTGTGTTCTATTCTATTCTATTTTATTCTATTGTATTCCATTCTGTTCTATTCTACTGTATTTTATTCTGTACTATTTTATTCTATTCTATTCTGTTCTATTTTATTCAGTACTAGTTTTGTTCTGTGTTCTATTCTATTTTGTTATGTTCTGTTTTATTCTGTACTATTTTCTCTCTATTGTTTTATTCTATTTTGCTCTGTTCTATTCTATTCTATTCCATTCTCTTCTCTTCTATTCTACTATATTTTATTCTGTACTACTTTTGTTATATTCTGTTCTATTTTATTCTAATCTATTTTACTATCAACTATTCTATTCCATTCCATTCTATTGTATTCAATTCTATTCTACTGTATTTTATTCTGTACTATTTTGTTCTATTCTGATCTATGCTATTCTATTTTGTTCTGTACTATTTTTACTCTATTCTGTTCTATTCCATTTTGTTCTGTTTATCATCTTCTATTGTATTTTATTCTATTCTATTCTACTGTATTTTATTCTGTACAGTTTTGTTCTATTTTATTCTGTTCTATTTTTGTTCTTTTATTCTGTATTATTTTTGTTCTACTCTGTTGTATTTTATTCTGTTATATTCAATTCTGTTGTATTCTGTTCGATTTTATTCTATTCTGTTCCATTCTATTGTATTATGTTTTGTTTTATTCTGTATAATTTTTTACTATATTATGTTGTATTCTATTTCTCTGTGTTCTATTCTATTTTATTTTATTCTCTTCTATTCTATTCCATTCTGTTGTATTCTGTTCTATTTTATTCTGTACTATTTTTGCTCTATTCTATTCTGTTCTATTCTATTCTATTCAAATCTATTCCATTCTATTCTATTCTACCGTATTTTATTCTGTACTATTTTTACTCTATTCTGTTCCATTTTGTTGTTTATTATCTTGTATTGTATTTTATTCTATTCTATTCTACTGCATTTTATTCTGTACTGTTTTGTTCTATTCTGTTTTGTTTTGTTCTATTCTATTGTATTCTGTTCTATTTTTGTTCTTTTATTCTGTATTGTTTTTGTTCTACTCTGTTGTATTCTATTCTATTCTATTAAATTCTGTTTTATTCTGTTCGATTTTATTCTATTCTATTTTGTTTTATTCTGTATTATTTTTTACTATATTATGTTCTATTCTATTTTGTTCTGTTCTGTTCTATTTTAATTCCATTCTACTGTATTCTGTTCTATTTTATTCTTCATTCAGGTTCTATACGTTAGATGTTTTAATGCATTGGCAACATTTTCACTGACCCCATGAAAATTCAAAAAAAAATTTTTTTTGCAACATACTGATAATGTGTTTTTCGTTTCTTGTTTACAGCATGTACTTTATTATGATTTTCATTTGGAGTAACAGCTGTGAAGGACAGAGCCGAATCTCTCTCGCATCAGCTCAGTGTGTGAATCACATGAGATGCAATTCAACACCACTTCAAATGAGCTTTGTGTTCATTTACAATCCAGATATTCCTGTTGAAGTGCAGAAATATAATCTAGCGTGGGTCGAGAGGCATTCAGAGGTCACATGATCCACCATTACTATCACCCGCGGCTCGTTAGACACTCTGTTATTATAGAGGCGATTAACGAGTGAGGAAGATTAAAGCCGTCGGTGTTCATTTACGAGCCGGTGGACTTTTGAACAGGCCGTGTTTGGTGACCTTTGGCATCGAGCAGATCCGTGTGCACAATTAGTACGATATGCTTTACAACACTGTTTGTTCCCTGCAGAGCAATTCCCAGGAATTTCCAGGAACTTTTCCTGAATGGCAGAGTGACCGGCGGTTATCAGCGCTGCTGCAGGATTGTGTCACGCTGCCGTCTGGCATCTTCGGTGGCATTTCCTCTGCTGATAGTGCGCGACCTCCGCAGATTCCCATAGCGTGCTAGAGGCCTATACTAAAGTTCCTCTTTATAATATGCGTGTGACTAAGATCAATAAACAGCGCCCCCTCCCCTCCTGAGGAAGAGGTTATGCAAGACTAGTTTATGTGCCTCTCTCCCCTTCTCTCTTTCTCTTTCCGTCTTTCATTCTCAGCACAGGAAATTCCCCACAACAGGAAGTCGAGTGAGTCCCGGCGTGCCGGCGAGGGCAGAAGATATTGATTGAGAAGGCGGTTCACCTTTTTTTGGGTGTAATCTCTCCCCTCGCGGGCTGCTGGCCAACAGCTAATGCACAAATTACACGGGGCCGAGGTGCGGACGGACAGGGGCAGGGCCGCTCTTTTCACACGCGATGTTCGGCACCGCTGCTCGCTCCAGGTCCTGCGTACAAAAGCACAAAGGATGTCTAAGGTTGGGTCGGCCTCTTATACGAGGCCCTCTCAAACCTTCCCGTCTGATCCTGCATTGACCTTTATTAGAGCTGATGAAGTTTAGGGATGCAAAAATGCAAACTCATGCAAGTACAGCCATGAGACTGTAATATTTTACACTACCATACTTTTTTATTCAGCAACGATGCATTAAATTGATTAAAAGTGACTCTAAAGACATTTATAATGTTACAAAAGATTCTATTTCAAATAAATGCTGTTCTTTTAAACTTTATATTCATTAAAGAATCCTGAAAAAATAAAACGTTTCACGGTTTCCACACAAATATGAAGCTGTTTTCAACACTGATAATAATCATAAATGTTTCTTGATCAGCAAATCATCATATTAGAATGATTTCTGAAGGATCATGTGACACTGAAGACTGGAGTAATGATGCTGAAAATTCAGCTTTGATCACAGGAATAAATTACTTTTTACAATATATTCACATAGAAAACAGCTATTTTAAACTGGAATAATATTTCACAGTTTTACTGTATTTTTGATCAAATAAATTTTGCTTTGGTCACTGGAATAAATTACATTTTACAATATATTCACATAGAAAACAGCTGATTTAAATTGGAATAATATTTCACATTTTTATTGTATTTTTGATCATATAAATTCAGCTTTGATCACAGGAATAAATTACACTTTACTATATATTCACATAGAAAATAGCAATTTTAAGTTGTAATAATATTTCACATTTTTACTGTATTTTTGATCATATAAATGCAGTCTTGGTGAGCAGAAGAGACTCTTACAATAACACGGGTTAAAAGATTAACTTTTGGCAATGACAGTAGTTATATAATCTTCACCCTGACCCGGTTTGGTGATTCTGTCGCACTAGACTGTAATCTTGTGGTTCTACTTTCTATACGGTGTGTATCTCAGTGTTTCTTCTGCCTCCATTGTAAACTGTTTGAATGTTGAATTGATTTTCTGTGGCAAGAGGTTCATTGCGGAATATTCTTCCGTTTTCCAGCTCATAAACGGCCTCTCCTGCCCTCTCGTCTCATGCTGATTGTTTTGCACATCTATCTCTCTGTTTCAGAAGCTGGAAGTTTACTTAAGGTGTTTTTTGCCCTTGCCCTAATATGCCTGTCACTTCCTGTTCTTGATTGGTTGTGTCAGGTGGGTGTTGTTCTTGGCTGACACTGTTTTCCGATTGTCTGTCAATCTCAGTGTGAGAACCTGAGAACGTTTCCACTGCAATCTGAACAAATGTCACGACGCCTCGTCTGGCCCAAGATTCCTCCAGTATCGATCGAGAAACTCTAGTGTGATTTACTGTAAACTGATGTGTTTGTGTTTACATAGAGAGAGATGATGTCATGTGTGGTGACACTACTAATGCCAAGCTCACGCTGCCAAATTATACTTTCATTCAACAAGGACATTAATCAAAAGTGAAATTAAAGACATTTATAATGTTACCAAAAATTTTTATTTCTAATAAACAATGTTCTATTCATCAAAGAATCCTGCTAAATAAAATCTATGACAGTTTTCACCAAAATATGAAGCTGTTTTCAACACTGATAATAATCATAAATGTTTCTTGAGCAGCAAATCATCATATTAGAATGATTTCTGAAGGATCATGTGACACTGAAGACTGGAGTAATGATGCTGAAAATTCAGCTTTGATCACAGGAATAAATTACACTTTACTGTATATTCACATAGAAAACAGCTGATTTACATTATAATAATATTTCACAATTTTTACTGAATTTTTATCAAATAAATTCAGATTTGATCACAGGAATAAATTACATTTTACTATATATTCACATAGAAAACAGCTGATTTACATTGGAATAATATTTCACAATTTTTACTGTATTTTCAATCAAATAAATTCAGCTTTGATCACAGGAATAAATTACACTTTACTGTATATTCACATAGAAAACAGCTGATTTACATTATAATAATATTTCACAATTTTTACTGTATTTTTAATCAAATAAATTCAGCTTTGATCACAGGAATAAATTACACTTTACTGTATATTCACATAGAAAATGGCTATTTTAATTTGTAATATTATTTCCAAATTTTTACTGCATTTTTGATCAAAAAAATGCAGCCTTGGTGAGCAGAAGAGACTTTTTCAAAAACATTAAAAAAATCTTGCTGACCCCAAATTTTACTGTAATTAATTAATAATGTCTCCCCTGAATTTGGATTAAAGCGTGTTCCAGATTTGTTGTTTGGTCATGCATGAACTGTCAGGACGGAGAAGTTGCGTCGCCGTACGGGACGTTTGCTTGGAAGGATGAGTGGTGATGTCAGCAAGAAAGTATAAGGACATTCTGATTGATTTATTAATATTTTTCCTTTCTGAGGAGATTCCGGGGAACTTCCAGCTTTCGATCTGAGCTGTATGTCATGAAATCTGATCTATTCTTGAGTAACAGTGTCAGTAAATCACTGGACTTCTAGTAAGTGGGTGAATCTCACCGAAACCTGCCAACAGCATGTCCGGGTCACATTTCACCCCAAAACCAAAAGAAAAAGCAGCGCTTACAAAAAAAAAAAAAATCTCATTTGCATTACTGTATTGTGACAGAAACAATGAAATACTATTATTTATGCATCATGGTAGTGATTATTAAAATGTAAAAATCATTGTATTACAGTCATTTTTACTCTAATGCAGTGGAAAATTACTGTATTAAAGTAACAAGCATCTAATGAGAAACTCAGAAGGCATGTAGACGATTATCTTAAATGAGTTTAATTGTCCTGAAATTAATGTCACAATGGGAAAAAAAATCATAATGGTAATTTTCCATTTTTCTCTTTTAATTTTAGGGTCATTTTATGGCCTGGACGTCGTCTTCGTGAGATTCACACTGTTATATAATGAACAGGCCGTTATCAGAGGAGGCTGAAGATCTAATCTGGACGCTGCAGAATGCGCTTAATTGGTTATTTGATTGATTAAGCAGGGCGTGTGGGGACGAGTGTTAGGGTTAGGGTTAGTGTGTGTGAGTACGTGACAGCGTGTGTCGGATGCCGTGTCTTGCGTGAGAGCGCGGCGTGGCTGGCACTGACTGAGACACTGGCGTGCGAGAGCGTGTTAGCGTGAGAGCTCAGCTGGGCTGGGGCTGAACACCAGGTTTTTCCAGTTTTTTTGTTCCTGAGCCTCTTTTTTTGTTTTTGCTTTGTTTGAGCATGCATTTGTACACAAGTGTATCAGCACAGCGCTATCCTGATCTCTGCAGAGAGACACCGATCGCTCGCACGCGGAGAGCGCCACACGCAGCAGGAGACGCCCCGTTACTGATGCTGCGATGCTGGGAAAGCGTCTGCTCTGCGTAACGGGATTCAGGCCTGTTGGGATGTAGGCCATGGGATTCACCTTACCTGGATAGACTGTGTAATTAGACACGAACTGTTGTCATTCTGATCTTTCTGACAAAGTCGAATCGCAGGTTGATGCTCAATGGACCCTTCTCATGTTTCCTGCTTTCTCAGTAGCAGAAGTCATCATAGTTGTGTAAACTTCTATAGTGGTGAACGGAAACTACAACACTTTTGAAAATAGCAAAAGAAAAATCCATGATAGTGTTTCTATGACTTTCCAAAAGAGGAAAACAATATCGAGAGATGAATGTCCACAAAACGTTACTCATGAGCGCTGCATGCAGACGACTTGATTCTCTGTTCCAACTGATTGCTTTCAGTACTGAAAAAATATGTTTCGAATTGTTATTTCTTCTGAGGTGCAGTGCCTTTTCTGTACATGACGCTGCCTTAAAGGGTTAGTTCACCCAAAAATGAAAATTCTGTCATTAATTACTCACCCTCATGTCGTTCCACACCCGTAAGACCTTCGTTTTGATCTTCTGGAGATGAGGATTCGGCTGCATTGCTCCCTTCAGGGAGAGCAACGTTGTTCGAATCCGATCCAGAGCTGATGGCCATGCTTTCCCGGGCTGCCGTGAGCTCCAGAACCCCCTCTGCTCTCACTGCCCTTGATGATGGGGTGGCCAAAAGGTACGTGGAGATCCCTCAGGTGGAGCGTGCAGTTGTGGTGCAGTTTTGCCTGCAAAATCCTGCCACCTGACAGGGTCGCCCACGTCTCCCATCCAGGGCCTGTAAGTTCTCAGCTGCTCTCGCGGCCAAGGCTTACATTTACATTTACATTTATGCATTTGGCAGATGCTTTTATCCAAAGCGACTTACATTGCATTATACTATACATTTGTATCGGAGTATGTGCAATCCCTGGGATCGAACCCATGACCTTGGCATTGCTAGTGCCATGCTCTAACCACTGAGCTACAGGAAAGCGTACTTAGCGTATGAGGAATTCTGCTTATCTGAAGACGGTGAGGGCATCGCTCCTTCCCCCGGTGGAGGACTGGCCGGAGAATCCTTGTTTGAGTTTGTTTTGTGGGGCAGCATATAACATATATTTTTGTTATAGTTATTGTTATAACTATCGTTGTTGGTGTAAACGTTAGGGCCAGTTTCAAACTGCCTCCAGCTGTTTTTGAAGGCAAAAACGGCCCTTAATTCTGCCCGATGCTGTAGGCAGCTCACAGATCTCTGCTCATCTCTCTCATCTTCCAGCTTTCTTGGCAGTCGTGCTGGCGCTGGGACATGTAGTCTGCCGTGATGCTATCAGAGCGGGTGTTGATGAATCCATCATCCACTCCACATTTGCTTCCAGCACCAAATAGGAACGCTGTGTTCGGTTCCAAAAATATCCCAGAGATAAACAATCAGAGAAAATTACCTCCAAAAAGCTGCGTGCCGTTTCCACATTCACCCGAGCATGGCGTGTCAAGATGGGCTGATAAGGACGTGCTCGGAAAACCACGAGAAACATGAGCGCCACACCCAAGATGGCCACCAGGTTAACCCTTCAACTTGACATACATAACCAGTGACCTTCACTCTCGTTCCTGTCGGAGCCAGACTGCGTTTGAGTCATTTTTATTTATCAAGGACGCATTGACCTGATCAAAAGTGACAGTAAAGACGTTTATAATGTTATAAAATATTTTAAACAAGATCTGAATCGCATCATTGTTCAGCTATCAGACACGTTTCTATCTTTGTCACAGATGCATCGTTGCTATGTTTGTGCTTACAGATTCAACAGCTTTGTTACATTGCATTCAATCCTAACATTTTTTCAATTCATGCATTCCCTGGGAATTGAACTTGATCTGCTATTTGAGCTAATGGAATCAATATAGTTTTGTGCCTTATTGCTTTTAAAACTACAAATGTTGATGAAAACTTGATCTAGTGCTGGCATAAAAATGAAGGTTAACAGAAGAAATGATTCACCAATAAGGAGTTATTCACCAACAGGCTGGTTGTGTAAGATGAAGGCCTCTGAGCCCAAACACTGATCAATAGTTAATCACACACTTTCACAGAAACACACACTTATGTAACGACCCCTCTGACTGAAGTTCAGCAAATCTGGAGATGAAACTAGTTCAAACCGGTTAGCGTCATTTAACTCAAGAAACGACCCCTGTAAGACAAATACACACACATGTTTGTTTTTGTGAATTGTGGGGTCATTCCATAGGCGTAATGGTTTTTATACTGTACAAACTGTATTTTCTCTCCCCCTACACTACCCCTACCCCTAAACCTAACCATCACAGGAAACTGTGCACACTTTTACTTTCTCACAAAAACTCATTCTGTATGATTTATAAGCCTTTTGAAAAGTGGGGACATGGGTAATGTCCTCATAAGTCACCTCTCCTTGTAATACCCATGTCATTATACACATTTGTGTCCTGATATGTCACAAAAACACACACACACACACACACGTTGCAAAAGAATAACTGCCCCCACAAAAAAAAATTTTTGCAGTGTTTTTTATTAACCATTTTTCTTGTAACCAGTAGCAAGCCAGATTTTTCCAGTCATTTGCTGTCCATTCCTGTCATGTTGTGCATGTTGCTGGGAATCATGGGCTGCAGTGACATCATAATCGGATATCCTTTACCTGCACGAAAGAACAAGGGAATAAGTCATATTGTGCATCATTCGTTGGCTCGCATCTCGCGCGACGACACCCAGCAGAGAGAGACAAACTCGGAAGACAGACGCATACAGGCTGAACAAGTCTGACTCTGCTCCACTGGCATCTGTAATCCTGTCCTGTCTCACTCTGTAATTATCCTTTCCTCACTGCGCCACACTTTACATAAACAATACACACACACTCTCACACACACACACACACACACACACGCATAAGTTTTGTTATCTTAGTGGGGACTCTCCATAGGCGTAATGGTTTTTATACTGTACAAACTGTATATTCTCTCCCCCTACACTACCCCTACCCCTAAACCTAACCATCACAGGAAACTGTGCACACTTTTACTCTCTCACAAAAACTCATTCTGTGTGATTTAAAAGCCTTTTGAAAAGTGGGGACATGGGGAATGTCCTCATAAGTCACCTCTTCTTGTAATACCTATGTCATTATACACATTTGTGTCCTGATATGTCACAAAAACGCGCACACTCACTTACACACTCGCGCGCACACACACACACACACATTTGACATTTAATATTCAACAGTGCTTCTGATCTGCCTGCATTGACACCATTTTCTTTAAGAGCTGCTGTGCAGCCAAAATTATATACCAGTTATCACTGTAAAGCTGCTTTGACACAATCTGCATTGTAAAAAGCGCTATATAAATAAAGGTGACTTGAGTTCACACACACACACACACACTGCTGAATGCATAAATGTTATGTAATGACACATCTTGTAATGCAACAATACGTGAAATTCAACTTGTGCAACCAGAAGCTTCTGTATTTATTTGCTTTAAATGTGTAATCAGTGATCATCAGAAATTGTATTTGGACAAATTTCAGATTGCAGTGATGATTTGTGAAGTTTTCTTTCATGTTTTCCCACGCTTTCATGAATGAGTTTCACTAACGCAGAGATCATCATCAGTGAAACACTGAGATTTATTGCTTTTGTGGTCAATGCATTTGTGAAATCTCAGTTTTCTGCTGCCTCCCTCCCTCTCTCTCTCTCTGTGTGTGATTTGCAGTGGCGCGGCTCCAGCGCAGTGATATTAGTTTCAGCATATAGTTGTTGTTGTCACGCTTGAAGGATTTGCTTCCAGCACAGTTTATTTTACAGCTCTGGCCTGCTGCGCTTTACCCTGTCGAGCAGGTTCGGCCTTGCGTGTGTATCCGCACAGCTCTGTGTGTGTGTGTGTGTGTGTGTGTGAGTGTGTGTGAGTGTCACAGCAAGCATGCATTGGTCTGCATATGTGTGTGTGTGTCTCAGGGTCATGAGTACATGTGTGTTAATCAGAAGATTATTTACAAACAGCATGTTGACTCTTATCACCTGTGAAAGTGTGTGTGCGTGTGTGTGTGTGCGTGTGGGTGTGTGCGTGTGGGTGTGTGCGTGTGGGTGTGTGAGTGTGTGTGTGCGTGTGTGTTGGGTGATATATTACCCTCCTGTGTGCAGGTGTGATAAAGCTTTGGGGTGTGGAGATACGGACAGACCTGAGATAACATATCCTGTCTCAGCACGACATCTCTCTCTCTCTCTCTCTCTCTTATGTCATCTTGTCGCTTGTTCCAATTTGGGATGTTTAAAACTGTATCAGTGAGTGTAAAGTGCTGATTCTGTTCAGATTCATTCATACTTCACTGCCATCAAGCACTTGACCTGTCCCGCAGACAAACAAAACTAAACTCCAGCTAAAACCATTTTAAATAACATTTTGCTATTTTTTTTTTAATTATGATGATGACTTTACAATACAGTCCCACTAGTAATGCATTAAATGGTTAGTTCACCCAAAAAATGAAAATTCTGTCATTAATTACTTTCCCTCATGACCTTCGTTCATCTTCAGAACACAATTTAAGATATTTTTGATGAAATCCGAGAGGTTTATGACTCGTCCATATGCTAATCAACACTTTCAAGGTCCAGAAAGGTACTAAAGGCATCGTTAAAACAGTCACGTGACTGCAGTGGTTCAACCTTAATGTTATGAAGAGACGAGAATACTTTTTGCGCACAAAAAACAAAAACAAAATAATGACTTTATTCAACAATCTCTAGCGATTTCAAAACACTGATTCGTGAAGCTTTACGAATCTTTTGTTTCGAATCAGTGGTTCGGAGCGTGAATGAAACTGTAGAACTCACGTGATTTCAGTAAACGAGGCTTCGTTACGTCATAAGTGTTTCGAAACGTTTCGAAATTTCAATGGTTGACGTGACGTTTGATACACTGATTCAAAACAAAAGATTTTGTTTTTGCACACAAAAAGTATTCTCGTCTCTTCCTAACATTAAGGTTGAACCACTGCAGTCACATGACTGTTTTAACAATGTCTTTAGTACCTTTCTGGACCTTGAAAGTGTTGATTAGTATATGAACGAGTCATAAACCTCTCGGATTTCATCTTAATTTGTGTTGTGAAGAGTAACGAAGGTCTTACGGGTGTGGAACGACATGAGGGAGAGTAATTAATGACAGAAACTTCATTTTTGGGTGAACTAACCCTTTAATGCAGCTCCATGTGGGTGCTTCTCCTCTTCAGTTCACTCATTTTGTGCTCAGTGACACATTTTTGTGTTGGTTTGATGTTTGTTTTTGATCATCCGACAGGTTTTGATTTTTTATCTGTTGGTATTTGATAGAATCCATGATGCCATGTACCTGAACAAGATGTTCAGACCTCCAGCAGAAAAACAGGCCCACATCATTAAAGATCCAGCGGTATATTTAACCGTGTTTTTATCCATGTGTGCACCAAACCCATCTGGTGGGTTGGCTCTTTTTGTAGCTTCATCTGACCACAGAAGCCGGTCCCGTTTGAAGGTCCAGTCGTGTCTGACAGCTGAATATGCTGGAGATTGTTTCTGGATGAACGAGGAGGATTTTTCTTGAAACCTTGTGAGGATGTTGGTGCTGTTTGATCATTTTTTTTTGTTTTTTTAACTAATATCGGCACTTCTTCAGCTGATTCTTGGAGAGTATGTCCGCTCAAACTCTCATTAGGACGATTTAGACACTCGTCCTCTTCCAGGCAGATTTGTAACATCTTTAATTGATTGGAACTTCTTAATTATTGCCCTGATAGTGGAAATGGGGATTTTCAATGTTTTAGCTTTTTTCTTACTGTTTTGTGAAGCTGCAACATCAGAACTACATTGATAAAAAGTCTGTGAATTTTATCCATGATACAAGGACATTATTTTCTGAAGAATATCATCACTGATGAATCAATACAACTAGGAACATGAATTAAGAATGCTGTTTGTCGTGTTGATACGAAAGCCTCTCTTGTCTCTGTGTCTGTGGTGTTCAGGCTGAGCTCTGTAAGCGTGTGCTGAGCGTCACGTATGTCTGTGGAGTTCACAGTCTGTTCCTGCACAACAGCATCACTGACCAGCAGCAGACAGATGTGCAGTGATAAAGGCGACACACAAACTATCTCCAAACATCAGTGAATGTGTCAGTGATCCAGTGTCT
Organism: Anabarilius grahami; assembly: GCA_003731715.1. NCBI lineage: Eukaryota > Metazoa > Chordata > Actinopteri > Cypriniformes > Xenocyprididae > Anabarilius > Anabarilius grahami. The sequence goes on along the minus strand of RJVU01050255.1, from coordinate 1,812,212 downwards.
CCCTCTGCTGGACGTACAAACAGCACCAACATCACATGCTATAAAGATATTTTATACAGGTATTTCTGCTGCTATCTTCACATAGATGCTTGATTTTAAAACAGTGAGTGTCAATATATTAAATTAATGAACTTTGATCATTCAAGAGGCCGTATTATGCTCTTTTACAAAGTCTTGATGTTGTTTTTGTGCTTTACTAGAACAGGTTTTAATGCTTGAATGTTCATTATTTTTATCAGATCTGCTCATCAACTGTCATGAGAACATCTTCCTGAAGGTCAGCCAATCAGAACAGAGCACTGCAGCCGACTGGGCCAATCAGAACTGAGCGCCGATGTTGAGCAGCGACCAAAATAATATTTATTTGAACAAAAAATAATCCACATCTCTCAAAAACACTGAGTCACGTGACAATTATAACAGAAGATAATATTTTTGCATTAAGAAAATAAGCATATTTGAATTTTTTTTGCGCATTACAAATTTCTAATAGTCATATTTATTTAATTCAGCATAAATTTTAAGTCGTATGTTTTGTTTTGTGCATTACTGTGGGGGTAAATATGTATAAAATGATAAAGCTATATGGGATTCACCTAGTTATATCATCAGTTTACTTTAATAAAGAGTGTTTTTCATGCATGTGTCAAAACATCACATTGAGTCTCGAGTTTAGGTTTGTGTTTTAGTTTATTAAGAATGCATTTAAGAGTAATTATGTTCTGCATTACTAGTTTAATATTAAAGTTCACCTGAAAGCTGCTAAACAGATTCATTCATCAGAGGAGATTCACTTTGATTTGATCTTTTGAGTCTTTTTATCTCATAATTATGACTTTTTCTCTCTCTTATATGGTGGGAATGTGCTGCTGTTCGTTTCTGTCACCAGCAGATGTCGCTAATCTCTCTAAAGTCACTCCATGATCTACTGAACAAAATCAGTGTTTCTGATCGGCAGCGACGAGCCTTGACACGGTGCGTTTCTGCAGTCCATCATGTGATCAAAGTGATCGATTTCTGCTCAGGTTTGACACGGAGCCTCCCGACGCGCGGTGTGGCTTGGAGCTTTCGCGCATGCGCTGGAAGCTCAAGAGTGTTTCGGGAGTCGAGCCATTCCACTTCAGCGCTGCTTCCGCGTTCGCACAACGTCACGTGATAAATGAGCCTCTGATTGGTTGCATTTATTGTAAGCTTGTATATTTAATAGTGTTTTAGTAGAATATTTAAATATTTAGAGTTTAGAATTGAAAATGTATCCGTGGTGTTTTTACATTCAGTTCAATAAAGTTTCAGATTATATGAGTGTTATAGCATCATATTACGCAGAATGTACTCTAAAAATGATATAGAAATTCTATGAATATTAAATCAAATGTTAAATAAACAATAATAAATACAATTATTTTAAGGTTCTTGAATGCAAAACAAATCTTACTCATGATGTTAGATTTTCATCAATACTTTCTGAAACTAATTATTGAATTTAATTTATAATATATATATATATATAATTATATTTACATAAATGCATTTTTGTAGACTATATTTCGTATGTTATATATCTATGATGGGC
>RJVU01050255.1:1796856-1810617 GCA_003731715.1 Anabarilius grahami | reverse complement strand
AATAATGTTTTTCTTTTTCTTTCTAAGGCTTTTGGTTTTTATTTTAGTCCTATTTTTATTTTGCTTATTTGTTGTTAAAATCGTTTTGATGTTCTATTCTTGTTGGCACAATCTTGTGAAATGTTATCGGCACGAATAAAGGCATTCAAAAAGTATATAATTATAATTATTAATAATATTTTGTTTTCTGTCTAGCGCCCCCTGCTGTGCGTCTCACTCGTGACGTCACGCGCCGGAGCTGCAGTGATTCGGAGTGGAAGCGCTGGGATCTGGAGCGCCGCGTCGAAGCGCAGCGACATTTTCATCTCGTTTCATTTCCTCTTCATCTACAGGCCCGACTCGGACGGTCTGATCTCAGACCCAGAACAACTGGATGCTCGGAACACTCCCGAGCTCGAGCCAGCAGCAGAGAATCGGCCGCTTCTGTGTGATCCTCCGCCGGGTGAGTTCATGCGAGAGTCTCACTTTGCATCTATCATCAGATCTCATTTCACATTGATTATTGAGCATTCGCTGTCAGCTGATCTGCTGTGTTCGTGGGCGCGCACAAGTGATTAATTGCACACATGCATTTGTGAAGACTGCAGTGCATGATGATGATGATGATGATGATGATGATGTGCATGTGGAGTTTTGCAGTTCATGCAGGCGTGGTTCTCTCAAGATCATAATTCATCTGTTTTAATAATAATGCACGGCTCATTTGCATAACACAAGCTGATGAAGCTCAGATGTTGCATCTGTGGATGAATGATTACCCCATAGTCAAATACCAGGGAAATATGGTATTTTCATGCAACTGTAACATGAATGTTGTCTAATCTGTACATTATTTATATGCCATGATTTTTGCATTGCACTCCAAAGTGTTTTAAAGAATACTTTGGAAAACCCACCAGGATCTATTTGGTACCTTTTTAATTGTTGTGTTTATTGGCCGTGTGTGTGTGTGTGTGTGTTGTGAGGAGTTTAAAGAGCCAGACAGCAGCAGTGTGAGACCGTCTGTCACGTCTGACGCCCGTGTGCCAACAGACCCGACCCGAGGATTCTGGGACGGCCAGCTTTTGGAAGAGCGCTCGTCTGATTTCCTTCAGTCATGCAGAAACCTGGGAAATTCCAAATCGAGCTTTTAGTTCATTTGTTTTGTGTTTGAATGTGTGATTTGAAGCTCGTGTTCAGCATCATCACATGATGTTCGTGGTGTTCTCTGATGGTCGAGCGCATTGATTGAACTCCATGGGTTCGACCCCTGCGGCCGCCGGCGCTCTGATTGACGGGTGGATCACAGCAGGAGATTCAGCCGGATCTGGTCCGTGACGCGCCGTCGGATGGAGTCCTTTACGCTTCGCATTAGTGAATCTCAGAAACGGTTGATGTTTCTCCTCAGAAAGTGTTTCACGTTTAAATCACTTCTGAAGTCTGAGTGCTGAAGCAGTAGATGAAGACGCACAGTTTTGTGTGAGTCTTAAAATACTAATTAAAGGGTTATTTAACCCAAAAACATCATTAACTACTCTCCCTCATGTCGTTCCACACCCTTCGTTCATCTTCAGAACACAAATTAAGATATTTTTGATGAAATCCGAGAGGTTTATGACTCGTCCATATACTAATCAACACTTTCAAGGTCCAGAAAGGTACTAAAGACATTGTTAAAACAGTCATGTGACTGCAGTGGTTCAACCTTAATGTTATGAAGAGACGAGAATACTTTCTGTGCGCAGAAACAAAACAAAAATAACCACTTTATTCAACAATTCAACAGATTTCTGTGTTTATGTCCGAATGCCGGCTCAGTATTGGCTAAAGCTGGTCACGTGATCAGCACGACACGTCACGCAGGAGCCGGCCAATAATGAGTCGGCGTTCTGACGTAGAACCTGGAAGCTCTTGACGTAAACAATGTATGAGAATGACACAGAAGAGAAGAGATTGTTGAATAAAGTAGTTATTTTTGTTTTGTTTTTGCGCACAAAAAGTATTCTCGTCTCTTCATAACATTAAGGTTGAACCACTGCAGTCACATGACTGTTTTAACGATGTCTTTAGTACCTTTCTGGACCTTGAAAGTGTTGATTAGTCTATGGACGAGTCATAAACCTCTCGGATTTCATCAAAAATATCTTCATTTGTGTTCTGAAGATGAACGAAGGTCTTACGGGTGTGGAACGGCATGAGGGAGAGTAATTAATGACGTTTTTGCGTGAACTAACCCTTTAAAGTTAATGTTGTCACACTGGACTAAAACTAAAATAACAAACATTTTTGTGGAAGTTGATCATTTCTGTGGTTTTTGGGTTTCCCCCACCTTGTAACACTCGTGGTGTTCTGGGTCAAAAATGAACCGCCTTTTAAACTGCTTGTAAATCTCTCAATAACATCACCAAATACTGCATTCAATCTTTCATCATATCAACTTGTTTTCTCTCAGTCAGCACAGGTGTGAGGCTTCTTTTGCATCTGATTGATCGTCAGCATCATTGATCTGAGCTCATGCTCCTCGGTTTTTTAAAGTTGTAAAAGCTTGAATGTTTTTCACTCAAAACACGAGCTCAGATCAATGATGCTGACGATCAATCAGATGCAAAAGATCCTAAAAGCTGTGCTGACTGAAAGAAAACAAGTTGATATGATGAAAGATTGAATGCAGTACTTGATGATAATACTTTAATAATTTAAAAGGCAGGTCATTTTTGACCCGGAACACCGGATTTCCAACATAAGAGTTTTAATGTGATTCTTGACGTCTCTGTGAACTGGAGCAGAACTGACTTCAAGGTTTCGTCCTTCAGAGACGCTCTTACAGACACTTGAGCTGATAAACCAAATTCACATTCATTAGTAATACCATCGGAGTGCTCTGTTATCGATTGATTAGTACATCAGTGTAGTGACAGCCATTCTGCAGCTGTGTGTGTGTGAGAGAGAGAGAGAGAGATGGTGTGTGTGTGTGTGTGTGTATCCAGTAGAATAGCAGCATTGTGGCTTGATGACCGGCATGAACTCAGTGGGCGCCTCCATCTGCTCCACGCATGGTCAGTTGTGCCGTTCTGAAGAGTCTTCAATCTAATACACTCACTCACACACACACACACACACACACACATTTATATGTTGGCGTTTGGTCACTGGTTGGTCATTGATGGAAGCAGAAACGCTGTTGCATCATGAGTTTCACTGCTTCATTCATGTCTCTTGCGGTAATGAAGTGTCTTAAAGCGATAGTTCCCCTAAAATCATCATTTACTGTCAGCTCACGTATGACTTTATCTTTTCTGTGGAATACAAAAGATTATAATTTTTTTTTTTTTAAATGCCTCAGAGTTTTTGTTCACCAAAGAAAGAAAGTCAAACAGGTTTGGAACGCTTTCGTTTTTGCTAAACTGTCCCTTTAATGAAAAACTCCAGTAATGGGAGAAAATAGCTTTGAATCATTTTGTCATGTTGTGTTAATGAGAAATGAACTGAAAAAATCTTTTTAAAACCCAAAACACATTAAAATCTTTACACATTAAAAACACATATTTACAAATGGAGTTATGAATATAAATCTACGGTTTTATATAGAAATCCAAGAGTCACGTGATCAATGACACTCACTTATTTACATTCGATTTGTCACATAGAAATAGAGACCAATCTGAATTATTTATCATTCATCTCATAACTTTTCTCCCAAAAATCTAATGAAAATAAACAAGTTTTAAGACAATAGAATCATTATTCAGATTCAGATCAGTTTGGTTTCGTGTTTTGTGTCTCCTTGTCGTTCTGATGATTCTGGTCTCTCTAATCCAGTGTGACTCTTGATCATCAATGTGAACAGAAATCCGATGTCGTCACACTCCTCTAGGGAACGTCCCGTGTGTGAACAGGAACAACAACAGCCTGTAAACACTGAACATCATCAGAGTTCATCAGGAAGCGGTGGTTGCATCATGGGCGTTACGGTCAGTGTTTATTTCCAGCGCTGATGTCATCGGCTCCGCTCATTTGCATCGGCGGGTCTGGTTTCTCTCGCTCACTCTGAAGCGTGTTCATGCTGCTCTATTCAAATGTCCACAGATGATCACGTTCATTTGAATTAATGAGCTGAAGATAACGGTCCATCACTGACCGCTGAAGGTCACTTCCGTCTCACTGTCTGTCTGAACGAATGAATGAACGAATGAATGAATGTGCTGGTGTCCCTAATTCTCTTAGCTGATTGACTGTCTTCTGTTCTTCAATGCTTCATTGTTTTTCTGTCCATACAATGAAAGTTCAGTGTTGTTTGGATTCTCTGTGCAGAAGCTTCACACTTTATGATAAGTTAGAGCTGCACGATTAATCGTTAAAAGATCGCAATCTCGTTCCTAAATGACAGCGATTCGGCTCTGTCTGTTAAACCTTTGACAAGTTTCAGATCTGTGTTCTGATCCAGAGAGAGCCGTTGTCATGTATAGGTCTGAAACGGCTTCACAAACTGTCTTTTCAAGCACTCCGTATCGTTATTTCTGTGTTACGATAATTCAGATTATAACAGAAGAACTGTGATAAAAGATTATAGTTCAGATATAAACACTGATGTCTACAGTAGTGATCAAAATAGAGCAAATCACATTTTGAAAGTAACTTGACACTTCAAATAAAGATTGTATTATTACATTGATACACCAGTAGGTGGCGACAAGTGACTGATAAACAAATGTGTTTGTCATTGAATCATTCATTCTATTGATTTGTTCAAAAACACTGATTCATCCAGTAATGAAGCATGTGAAGTCTTTATGAGTGAGTCATGAATCATTCATTCTATTGATTTGTTCAAAAACACTGATTCATCCAGTAATGAAACATATGAAGTCTATATGAGTGAGTCATTGAATCATTCATTCANCAAATGTCCACAGATGATCACGTTCATTTGAATTAATGAGCTGAAGATAACGGTCCATCACTGACCGCTGAAGGTCACTTCCGTCTCACTGTCTGTCTGAACGAATGAATGAACGAATGAATGAATGTGCTGGTGTCCCTAATTCTCTTAGCTGATAGACTGTCTTCTGTTCTTCAATGCTTCATTGTTTTTCTGTCCATACAATGACAGGTTCAGTGTTGTTTGGATTCTCTGTGCAGAAGCTTCACACTTTATGATAAGTTAGAGCTGCACGATTAATCGTTAAAAGATCGCAATCTCGTTCCTAAATGACAGCGATTCGGCTCTGTCTGTTAAACCTTTGACAAGTTTCAGATCTGTGTTCTGATCCAGAGAGAGCCGTTGTCATGTATAGGTCTGAAACGGCTTCACAAACTGTCTTTTCAAGCACTCCGTATCGTTATTTCTGTGTTACGATAATTCAGATTATAACAGAAGAACTGTGATAAAAGATTATAGTTCAGATATAAACACTGATGTCTACAGTAGTGATCAAAATAGAGCAAATCACATTTTGAAAGTAACTTGACACTTCAAATAAAGATTGTATTATTACATTGATACACCAGTAGGTGGCGACAAGTGACTGATAAACAAATGTGTTTGTCATTGAATCCTTCATTCTATTGATTTGTTCAAAAACACTGATTCATCCAGTAATGAAACATATGAAGTCTATATGAGTGAGTCATTGAATCATTCATTCAGGAGATTTTGTTCAAAAACGCTGATTCATCCAGTAATGAAACATTTGAAGTCTGTATGAGTGAGTCATTGAATCATTCATTCTATTGATTTATTCAAAAACACTGATTCATCCAGTAATGAAACATTTGAAGTCTGTATGAGTGAGTCATTGAATCATTCATTCAGGCAATTTGTTCAAAAACACTGATTCATCCAGTAAATGAAACATGTGAAGTCTTTATGAGTGAGTCATTGAATCATTCATTCAGGCGATTCATTCAAAACACTGATTTATCCAGTAATGAAGCATGTGAAGTCTTTATGAGTGAGTCATTGAATCATTAATTCAACACGTTTAAAAAAAAGAAAAGAATTTAAATTATTTTTTTAAACAGGCTTCAGCAATTAACATTTTGTCAGAACCTCTAGTAAAGTACATGCTTTTTTGTTTAGTTGTCTATTCAAAATCAAGTGAGAAAGAGTGTTATTCTCACTTGATCCAGAATTATGCAAGAAAGATTCATTTGTTCATTTGTTAAAGTTGTGTTTGAGGGAAATGAGTCGCACGGTTTGAGAGCACACGGACTGGGATTGAGTTTGGAGTGAAGTGAGCGAGTCGTGAATCTCTGAAGCAGATTGATTCGTTCATCTGATGCTCTCAGATGTTTGCTGGATCTCTCGGGATTCTGCTGCTCGAGTCATTTTTGTCGCGGTCAACTGGAGTTACCTGATCCGCTTTCATTTGATGATTTTTCATGCAGATCATCTCCAGTGTCAGGGGTTTATCTGGAGCCTCTCGGGACGGATGGACGACACTTTCTTTGACCTTCTGCTGTTTCGTCTTTAACCTTGATGTCCATCGGTTATCCAATCTCTGTGTCTGATCTCTGTTCTGTTCTGAGAGTGTCGGTTTCTGGATCTGTGCACGGATTCTTGCAGCTGAAATCTTTTCCTGTCAGTCACTGGAGCTTCAGAGAAATGAGAACATGAGCCGCAGAATGCAAATAATCAGTTTGTTGAAGGTGTTTCCTGTCTGATCACTGTTGGAGTGTTTCGTTTCTTGAGTTTGTGTGTGAATCTGAGTTTTCTCAGGTGAAACGCTGCTGAAGAGACTCGGAGCAGCTCTGGAGATGAAGTTCATGAGACGAGCGTCACGCGTGCTTGAGTTTGTGTCTCAGATTTACACGGCAGTCTTTCATATTCACGCCCTACGTCTGATTTATGCATCCGAAATTTGACAAACTAGGGTTAGTTCCATTTTCATGACTGGATTCTGTGATTCTATCTGTGTTCCACATTGCGTCTCAATATCTGCCTCAGTTTGAGTTCAGATTAATGACACATTTACATTAAACAAACACTAATGAAGACATTGACACAAACAGAACAAATGTGTCGCTTTTTTTTGATGACAATAAAGATCTTTTAAAGCAAAAACACTCCAAAGGGAAATAAACATTTAAAGTCGGCATGAAATCAAAATCGACCCTATTTACTTTGTTAGTGCATCTTACTAGTCTTGAGGTGAACAATTAATCCATGCAAGTTAAAACACAGAAAAAAATTGTTTGTCGACGTAATCTTTAATCAAATTCTGAAAAGTTACTTCCGGTCTGGAATGGCGTTCCTTCTCTGATGACGTCAGATTGACGGCTTGGGTTGAAAACGCGTAAACCACTCCTCTGCAACCGTTAGAGACGGAGAGGAGGAGCGCTAAAGTAAAACCCTGCCCTCTATTCAATATTCCGTTTCACTTGGAAATACGTCACAACACCGGAGAAAAGACGTTTGCAACTTCCGGTTCCCGCGGACTTTAAAGTCAGCCCAGCTGTGAGCTACGAGGTTGTTCATCAATAGTATTTGCTTCTGTTGAAGTCGTCAGCCTGCATTATTATTTCAACTTATTTTAAAAATAATCGTGTTTAACAGTGGAATTCGTGGTGAGAAACTACATTACCCATAATGCTGTGCAGAAAATTCCACAAATCAGAGAGTCGAAACAAGCCAAAAGCTCTTGTTAGCTCCACCCACTCCCATGAAGCACTGCAAATATTTTGCAATAAACTTGTTCTTACAGTGGTATGCGAAAGTTTGGGAACCCCTTGCAGAATCTGTGAAAATGTGAATAATTTTAATAAAATAAGGGAGATGATACAAAATGCATGTTATTTTTTGTTTAGTACTGTCCTGAGTAAGATATTTTACATAAAAGATGTTTACATATAATCCACAAGACAAAACAATAGCTGAATTTATTAAAATAATCCCATTCATAAGTGTGTGAACCCTTGATTCTCAACACTGTGTGTGGTTACCTGATGATCCACGACTGTTTGTGTGTGTTGTGATGTTGTTCATGAGTCTCTTGTTTGTTCTGAGCAGTTAAACTGAACTCTGTTCTTCAGAAAAATCCTCCAGGTCCTGCAGATTCTTCAGTTTTCCAGCATCTTATGCATATTTGAACCCTTTCCAGCAGTGACTGAATGATTTTGAGATTCATCTTTTCACACTGAGGACAACTGAGGGACTCAAACACAACTATTAAAGAAGGTTCAAACATTCACTGATGCTCCAGAAGGAAACACGATGCATTAAGAGTCGGGGGGTGAAAACTTTTGGAATTTGAAGATCAAGGTGAATTGTACTTAATTTTTCTTCCGGGGAATATGCAAGTATCTTCTGTTGCTTCCGAAGGGAAGTACTAAATGAAAAACAATGATATTTAAGCAAAATAAGAAAAATTGTGACATCTTCATCCTGTTCAAAAGTTTTCACCCCCCGACTCTTAATGCATCATGTTTCCTTCTGGAGCATCAGTGAATGTTTGAACCTTTTTTAATAGTTGAGTTTGAGTCTCTCAGTTGTCCTCAGTGTGAAAAGACGGATCTCAAAATCATTCAGCCACTGCTGGAAAGGGTTCAAACATGCAAAAGATGCTGGAAAACTGAAGAATCTGCAGGAGCTGGAGGATTTTTCTGAAGAACAGAGTTCAGTTTAACTGCTCAGAACAAACAAGAGACTCATGAACAACATCACAAAACACACAAACAGTCGTGGATCATCAGGTAACCACACACAGTGTTGAGAATCTGTGTGTTCCCAAACTTTTGCATACCACGGTATATAATCAACATTTGTAAATGAGTGGTTTTGTATTTCTGTTCGCAATGCCTCATGGGATTGTAGTTCTTTCCCTCACTAAAGCTCTTGTACTTTTGACTTCTTGTCCTATTTTCAAATAGTTTTTTTGCTTCAAATCAAAGTTTGTAGTGTTGTGATTCTCCTCAGAGCTGGTTCATGGCTTATAACGCTTTAACAAAGACTGAAAAAAATAAAAAAACATCCCTATGGGAAAAAATACTTCCAGAAGTGGACGGACACAGTTGAGCTCTATTTTTAAAGTGTAGCTCTGAATTATTCAGCGCTCAGTTCAGCTGAATTATTCACTGAAAACATGAAACACCTGAACAGCAGTTAATGCTGAGAGATGCTCATATCTCACACTTCATGATGGAAAACGGTGAATGAATTCAACAGATTTACTGTTTTTATCGCTGCATCTGGTGCTTTTGAACCGCTGGGTTTCTTTCACCTTCTTTATTCTTAATGTTTTATACTGTGTAAAACACTACCACACACACACACACACACACACACACACACACACACGCTCATCTCTTTTTAATTATTGCAGTAATCTCTAGCTCATTCTGCATCTGCTTTCGCAGCTCAATAGATGATTTTCTTCTCACGTCTGTTTAGGGAATCCACTGCGCTTTCTCCTCTCTCTCTGTTACACAGATGCAGTAATGTATGCACACACACACACACACACACACTGATCTGTGTTTGAGTGAGAATGAAACGCTCTTCAGATGAATGTGATCTTTATGCTCTATGAATGATGGGATATTAATGCACTTCACTGATTCTCAGACGGAGTGTGTTCTTTACATTTACATTTATGCATTTGGCAGACGCTTTTATCCAAAGCGACTTACATTGCATTATACTATACATTTGTATCGGAGTATGTGCAATCCCTGGGATCGAACCCATGACCTTGGCATTGCTAGCGCCATGTTCTAACCACTGAGCTACAGGAGAGATTCAGAGGCATTAATGAAGATCCAAACTCAGTTCATCTTCAGTTGTTTGTGTTTTTCCTGCTCATGTTCTCCTCAGGGATCAGTAAAGAGCTCGAGCTCTGAGATGAATCCGAGTATTAATATTTGATTTGAAGGAATGGGATCGCTCGTCCTCCGTGAGGCGGATCTGAAGCGCTGCGTGTGAAAGTGTGTCGCTCCGCTTCACTTCTGCTGTGTTGACCGTACACTCGTTTGCATGTTCAGTAAGGTCACATTTACATATTTCACTTCAGTCATTCAGCAGCCGCTAAACGCTCCAGTTCAGTATATTACAACATTACAATTTTTTATGTTTTTGAAAGAGTCTCTTCTGCTCGCCAGCGCTGTGAAATATGATTACAATTTAAATCAGCTGTTTTCTATGTGAATATATAGTAAAGTGTAATTTATTCCTGTGATCAAAGCTGAATTTTCAGCATCATTACTCCAGTCTTCAGTGTCACATGATCCTTCAGAAATCATTCTGATATGCTGATCTGCTGCTCAAGAAACATTTACAGTCACACACACACTTTTACGCAGCAGTTTGATGGAAAATCTGTGTCATTTGCTATTCTCAGAGGTTTTTTTTCTTGTTTTCACTTCCTGTTCTGGATGGTTTGAGGGGCGTCGTGTTTCTCGTCATGATGGATTTCACATCAGAGTGACGTTTCTGCTTCATGCTGTTATTCACTCTCCATCAATAATGTTTACTGCAGTAAACGTCTGATTTGACCCTGTGGTTCTGTTACAGCTGGAGTCTACACACACACACACACACACACACCCACACACACACACACACACACACGCACAGAGAGTGTATTGACTGAATGTGTGTGTTTTGTCTCTTCAGCTCTGATGGTTGTGGTCAGCGTGTGACGCTCAGAGTCTCAGCATCGCTCAGCATGTCTGCTCTACAGGTACAGACACTAATCCTGTGCATGTAAAAGTAAAGTTTTAGTAAAAGTTGTTTTAATTAATTTAGCGCTGGTTGTTCATTCCTCTCATAGGCAGCATGGCCGCCCGGCACAGAGTGTGTGGCCAAGTACAATTTCCAGGGCAGCACCGAGCAGGACCTTCCCTTCTGCAAAGGAGACCTGCTGACCATCATTGGTGTAACCAAGGTAACAGCCAATCAGGAACCAGCTGATGTCATGCGCACCACTCTAATATTAAAGGGTTAGTTCTCCCTCATGTCGTTCCACACCCGTAAGACCTTCGTTCATCTTCAGAACACAAATTAAGATATTTTTGATGAAATCCGAGAGGTTTATGACTCGTCCATATGCTAATCAACACTTTCAAGGTCCAGAAAGGTACTAAAGACATCGTTAAAACAGTCATGTGACTGCAGTGGTTCAACCTTAATGTTATGAAGAGACGAGAATACTTTCTGTGCGCAAAAACAAAACAAAAATAACCACTTTATTCAACAATCTCTTCTGTAAGTCTGTTACGCTGTTGACGCAGTGCTGCACTTCCATGTTTACATCAGAACGCCGACTCATTATTGGCCTTCAGCATCACACGCATCACGTGATCAGCGTCGGCCAATACTGAGCCGGCATTCGGACATAGAAATTTGAAGCGCTGCAACATTAATAGCATATGAGAATGACGGGAGAGACAAATTTGTTGAATAAAGTGGTTATTTTTGTTTTGTTTTTGCGCACAGAAATTATTCTCGTCTCTTCATGACATTAAGGTTGAACCACTGCAGTCACATGACTGTTTTAACGATGTCTTTAGTACCTTTCTGGACCTTGAAAGTGTTGATTAGTATATGGACGAGTCATAAACCTCTCGGATTTCATCAAAAATATCTTAATTTGTGTTCTGAAGATGAACGAAGGTCTTACGGTGTGGAACGACATGAGGGAGAGTAATTAATGACTGAAATGTAATTACTGGGTGAACTAACCCTTTGAGCTTCAGTCTCATGAGCGACTCATCAGGAGACGTTTCAGTAAAAAGGCTTTTCCTGGAGAAAATGAATATCAAACTGGAAGAGTTTATATAATTGCTGTTTTTCTTTATATTGTTGTATGAAAAATATTATTAACTTGTTTTCTGTCAGCTTTGATGTCATGCTCATGATCTTCAGTGATTGTTTTTGATTGATTTCTTTATTAACGAAGGACCCAAACTGGTATAAAGCGAAGAACAGCGTTGGCCGAGAGGGGACGATTCCTGCCAACTACGTCCAGAAGCGGGAGGGCGTCAAATCTGGAGGAAAACTCAGTATGATGCCGTGAGTACATGAGCTTGACACACACGCACACATCAATTTGTACAAAGCGTGTGTTTCGCACAGACCGCATGACCCAGAATCCTCAGCGTTAGCTGATTCCACTCGAACACAACGCTGTTCTTAACTAACTTGATTTGATTCAAGCAATCATCATCCTGTGAGACTCAATCAGACTCTGTTTCAGTCTCTGAACACATTCTCATGTGACACCGCAGCCTCCTATCAGTGATTCGGCAGGAAAACATCAGTTTAGTTACTCAGTCTCGGTCTTTCTGTAAAGTCACTGATCGTTTTGTTTTCCTCGAAGCTGTTGCTGTTTTGATTGACCGTTCCCTTTTTCTTAATGTTACTCAGCCGGTTTCTCAGTAAATCACTGAAATGCAGAAGTGATGCGTGGGAAGAGCTGTGACATCATCGCTGACTGGTTACAGATCAGTGAATTCCGCCTCTGATGCTTCTTCAGATCAACACACATATTGTAGTACAGCTGCTTTTGACTGACCAGTAGGTGGCGCTAATATTAGTACGGTCAGTGACGCGCATATGAAGTTTCTGAGATACGACCTCACTTCCTTCCCGGGTTACTGGATTGCATGTAAACTGTGTCGAGGGGTTAATTTAACGAGCTCAATGTTTCTCTGTGTTGGTCAGGTGGTTTCACGGTAAGATCACGCGTGACCAGGCGGAGCGGCTGCTGTATCCGCCGGAGACGGGGCTGTTCCTGGTGCGCGAGAGCACCAACTACCCCGGCGACTACACACTGTGTGTGAGCTGTGACGGGAAGGTGGAGCATTATCGCATCATCTATCACAGCGGGAAACTGTCCATCGACGAGGAGGAATACTTCGACAACCTCATGCAGCTGGTGGAGGTGTGTGTGTGAGTGTGTGTGTGAGTGTTGAGTATGTGTGTCTCGTTTGAATTCCTCACATTCTCTCCTTTTATTTTCTCATTCTTTTCTCGTTTTTCTCTGGACGGCGTGTCAGAACAAGCTGCTCGTGAATCAGAGTCACACACTCATCTTGTGAAACCGCTGTAAACGATTTAAGAGATTATTCTGTCTTCTAGTGGCTCTCGTGTTTCTGTAAAAGTATCATTTAAACATGATATGAGTTTATGACAGATGTCACGTCATTTTTGATAGTTTTATTGTTGTTCAGATGAATCTCAGCACAGATCTAGATTTTTACTGAAGGCAATTTTAATAAACTCATGAAATAAAAAATAAAAAAAATTAAGAAAAAATAAAGAAAATATATTACAAAAAAAACTTTTTATTTTGATTTTGTTTTTTAATGAATAAAAAAAAGATAAAAATAAAATAGGGAAAATATATATTTTTTAAATCAAACAAAAGTGAGAAACTTTTTTTTAAACTATTTAACTTTTTAATAAATAACAAAGGGGCAAATTTTAAACAAAAAATACAATATACATAAAATATATTTTTAAAAAATCAAAGTGAGAAACTTTTTGTTTTGATTTTGCTTTTTTAATTGATAACAAAGGAACAAAAACTAAAAAAATAAGGAAAATATATTTTTTAAATTAAAAAACAGAAGTGCAAAACTTTTTTTTAGATATTTGTTTTGCTTTTCAATAAATAACAAAGGAGCACATTAAACAAAATAAGAAAAAAAAGAAAATATATATTTTTTAAATCATTAAAAAACAAAAGTGAGAAACTTTTTTTGTTTTTGCTTTTTTTTTTATTAATAACAAAGGAGCAATGAAAATATATTTTAAAAAATCTAAAACAAAAGTCAGAATTTTTT
>RJVU01050255.1:1781968-1796783 GCA_003731715.1 Anabarilius grahami | reverse complement strand
AGTTTTACCTTTTTTATTATATATATATATATATATATATATACAGTATATATCATGTGATGATGATGTTCTGTGCTGCTGCACTTTCGTTCAAACTCTTTCTCCTCCTTTTTACCGGAAATATCCCAACAAAACAAGTTCTTTTGACCTACAGAGATCAAGCTGCTGTCAGTGTGAACGGCCTTAAGTCATGTGAGATCTATCCCAGCATGCACTTCTCCCTTGGGTGTTGTCTGTCACTCTTCCTCTCCGTCCTCCTTATTTTCCACCCACAGTCTCTCACGGTTTCCTCTCTCATGTTCACAGGAAGTGCTCTGACAGTTAAGAGTTTATAACTGTTAATGCATATTAATCTGTGTGTGTGTGTGTGTGTGTGTGTGTGTGTTTTCAGCACTACACTAAAGACGCTGATGGCCTTTGCACACGCCTCATCAAACCCAAGCTGATGGAGGGGACGGTGGCGGCGCAGGACGAGTTCTCCAGGAGTGAGTCTCATAACATATATGACTATAAAGACTATAAGTGCAAGATGAAGCTCAGCAGGTCACAAAAATTGAATCTAAAAATGCAAACTGAGGTCCGTTTATCTGCTGTGTGGATCATCCACTGTAAATCCAGGAAGCGCTGTGAGGCTTTTCATTGTTTGTGTTCTTCGCAGGCGGATGGGCTCTGAACAGGAAAGATCTCAAACTCATACAGACGATCGGCAAAGGAGAGTTCGGAGGTACGTTGTGTTGAGTGAATGTGATCGGAGCGTCTCTGAGGATGAAGGTCTGTGAGATGAGATGATTGTCTGTGTTCAGATGTGATGGTGGGAGATTACAGAGGGACGAAGGTCGCCGTGAAGTGCATCAAACACGACGCCACGGCACAGGCGTTTCTCGCCGAAGCCTCAGTCATGACGTGAGTATAAACCTTTGAAAAGCACATGATCACTGTTACATTCTAGTTGTGTCTGTCATGGCATATTTCATGGTGACTTTATATCTGTGTGTGTTGCAGTCAGCTGAGACACACTAACCTGGTGCAGTTATTGGGTGTGATCGTGGAGGAAAGAGGCAGTTTGTGCATCGTGACTGAATACATGGCCAAGGTCAGTGATGTTTCTCTACATAATCAAGTAAACCTGCTTCAGTCCAGCTGAAATATTACTAAAAATATCAAAGTTATTCTAGTTTTTACTTGATATGAATCAGTACAGAATTCACAGCAGAAGACACGTGAAGCACGAGCTGAAGGACGTTTGTACAATTACTAAAAGACTTTTACTTGCTATAAAAGTCTAAACTATCAAGCAGACGACAGAAGGACTGTAGGAGATGGTGTGCGACAGGCCTTCACAGGGTTGAAGTAATCATGTGTGTGTTTAACAGGGCAGTCTGGTGGATTACCTGCGCTCTCGAGGTCGGACCGTCCTGGGCGGCGAGTGTCTGCTCAAATTCTCCCTGTGAGTAAATGTCTCATTAAACACGTCAGCGGTAAACGTTTGTCCGCTGGGATCTTTAAGAGTGTTTGTGTCCGTGTGTCTCAGTGACGTATGTGAAGCCATGGAGTACCTGGAGGCCAATAACTTCGTGCACAGAGATCTGGCGGCTCGCAATGTCCTGGTGTCCGACGACAACATTGCTAAAGTCAGTGACTTTGGACTGACCAAGGAGGCCTCGTCCACTCAGGACACGGCCAAACTTCCCGTCAAATGGACCTCGCCGGAGGCCCTGCGAGAGAAGGTACCGATCGAAACATGAACAATATCGCAACGATAGCCTAAACATCAGGATTTAGAGCACAGCAAACATGAGAGAAGGCATCATGATTTCCTGAATATTTCAAGAAAAATATTTGAAGATAAAAACTCTCAGTAAGATAGAAGGTTGTGTCTAGAAACCGACATTCCTGATGGATTTTGATCTGTTAATCTTTCCATTCCTGAAGAGTGAAGATCCATGTGCAATAAATCATATTTTGCATTTAAAGCATGTGAATTATTGACTTTTTCTCTGCATTCTAAGAAGAAAAGGTTCCATATAGAACCATAAAGGGTTCGTCAGACGCTTCATATGTAGAACCTTAAAGGGTTCCGTCAGACGCTTCATGTGTAGAACCTTAAAGGGTTCGTCAGACGCTTCATATGTAGAACCTTAAAGGGTTCCATCAGGCGCTTCATATGTAGAACCTTTTCCCATCATGGGATCATTTTATGGATTTAGTTTTAATTTGTTTTCATTCTTTTTATAATTTTAACATAATTTTATGGATTAAGCAGCTCGTAAACTTGCGTTAACAGTAGAAAAACTGAAATAACCTGTTAAACATGAAAGTATTATTGAATCATTTAAAGCATTTCTTCTTCTATAGAGCCTTTCTGGCATAAAGGGTTCTTTAAAATTAAGTCGAGAACCCTAGTGTTCTATATAGAACCCACTGAAACCTTTTTTCTAAGAGTGTTGTTAGTTCTTTCCTGAGAATCTCATTAATACAAATTTCATGTCATGAATAGATTTTGCTCTTTTCTTTGCAGAGGTTTTCTACCAAATCAGACGTGTGGAGTTACGGCGTTCTCCTGTGGGAGATCTATTCGTTCGGACGGGTGCCATACCCCAGAATTGTAAGAATTTCACTTAGCTATGTTTCTATTCAAAGTTGTGTGCTAAATTGGAACATGGAATAAAACATTTGTGAATAAAGCACCGTTTCCATCCCATGTGTTCCAGACAACTAAATCGTCACTTTCTGGGAAATTGGTGCAAGATGTTAGTAATTAAAATGAAAGTTGCTGCAATCAGGATCTTTTTTTGTGGGAAAGACTTGTTATTATTATTATTATTTTCCTGAGAATTTATCTTGAATGTTATTTATTTTTTTGGCAAGAGATTCACTGCAGTCTGTGTTTTTCTGAGTCAAATTGTTTCATATATATAATTTTGGTTGTTAAAATAATTAGTTGTATCACAGCTTTAGATGCAGAAAATTAGTAAGGTGTTTATTGGTTGTTTTCCTTGTACAGTGATGTAAACTGACACTAGTGCTGCTGTAGTTTGCTGTTCCACATGTGTCCATTAGATGGCAGTCTCAGCTTTGCTCTGTCGGTCTCTCCGCAGCCGCTGAAGGAGGTGGTGCCGCGGGTGGAGAAGGGCTATAAGATGGACGCTCCCGATGGCTGTCCGGCTGCCGTCTATGACCTGATGAAGCAGTGCTGGACGCTGGATCCTGCGGGACGGCCCTCGTTCCGTCTGCTGCGTGAGAAGCTGCAGCACATCAGAGCCAAAGAGCTGTACCTGTGAGGGGCCCGGGGCCGATTCAGAGCCCCTGCATCACTGACCCAAACCTTTTACTGTGGCACAACACTCTTCTTTTGAGGATTTGGACGTGGACTGTTGATCTGGACGCAATCTCGTGATCAGTGACGTGAGAGGAGGAACACACGGATGAGTGTGTGTGTGTGTGTGTGTGTGTGTGCGCATCAGTATTTGCTCCTCTTCTGGTTTTGTTCTCCGTTCTGATCGGCATCAGTGAGGAGGGCTGGTCTTTTCCTCCGCTGCTATTTTTCTCTCTCGCTCCTTTGTTAAAGTATCTTGTGAAAACGCGTCTGTCATATTTCACCTCATAATCAAAATTTAAGATGCCTTTTGCATTAGAAAAATTAAGCCTGTTTGTCAGAACATTGTATTCATAATGTTAAATGTCCAGATGTTTTACTTTATAGTTATTTTGTTTTTCTCAGTGTTGATCATTATACTGTTACTGTATTATTATTAAAATCACTGGAATACATAGTAGAAATGTAATTTTCGTGACGGTAATGCAAAAACATACTTTTTTCCTCCTACAAAAGTTTCTATTTTTTCCTCCTTTTGCTCATGTATACTTTGTTGTTTTTTGCATTACAATCATAAAAATATAATTTTTTAGCATTGCGGAAATAAGAGTTGTCAAAATGTAGAAGAATCTAAGTTCTCCAGACAGGCTTAGTTTTTTATGAAAGAATTGTTTTCCTTCTGGTTTTGGGGTGAATGTGAGCTGCACACGCTCATGTGGTGTCATTCTGAGGTGCTGCTGTTCTTTCCTTGTGTGTGTGTCATGCGCGTTTTGAGTGTCGAGTGCATGTGCCTTGCATGTGTAGTGTTTGTTGTGTGTGTGACACATTTGTGCATGACATGCGTGTGTTGTGTGTCATACGTGTAAGTGTGTGTGCATGTCATGCGTGTTGTGTGTGACATGCATGTAAGTGTGTGTGTGCGTCATGCGTGTTGTGCGTGACGTGTGTGTGCGTCATGTCGTGCGTGACATGCGTGTGAGTGTGTGCGTCATGCGTGTTGTGCGTGACGTGTGTGTGTGTGTGTGTGACATGCTTGTAAGTGTGTGTGTGACATGCGTGCAAGTGTGCGTCTCATGCGTGTTGTGCGTGACGCATGTGTGTGTGTGCGTGACATGCGTGTAAGTGTGTGTGTGTCATGCGTGTAAGTGTGTGTGCGTGACATGCGTGTGTGTGTGCATGTCATGCGTGTGTGTGTGTGCATGTCATGCGTGTTGTGTGTGACATGCATGTAAGTGTGTGTGTGCGTCATGCGTGTTGTGCGTGACGTGTGTGTGTGTGTGTGTGACATGCTTGTAAGTGTGTGTGTGACATGCGTGCAAGTGTGCGTCTCATGCGTGTTGTGCGTGACGCATGTGTGTGTGTGCGTGACATGCGTGTAAGTGTGTGTGTGTCATGCGTGTAAGTGTGTGTGCGTGACATGCGTGTGTGTGTGTGCATGTCATGCGTGTGTGTGTGCATGTCATGCGTGTTGTGTGTGACATGCATGTAAGTGTGTGTGTGCGTCATGCGTGTTGTGCGTGACGTGTGTGTGCGTCATGTCGTGCGTGACATGCGTGTGAGTGTGTGCGTCATGCGTGTTGTGCGTGACGTGTGTGTGTGACATGCGTGTTGTGTGGCATGCTTGTAAGTGTGTGTGTGACATGCGTGCAAGTGTGCGTCTCATGCGTGTTGTGCGTGACGCATGTGTGTGTGTGCGACATGTGTGTAAGTGTGTGCGTCATGCGTGTTGTGCGTGACATGCGTGTATGCATCATGCATGTCATGCGTGTAAGTGTGTGCGTGTCATGCGTGTTGTGTGTGTGCGTCATGCGTGTTATGCGTGACATGCATGTAAGTGTGTGCGTCATGCATGTTGTGTGTGACATTTGTGTTGTGCGTGTGCGTCATGCGTGACATGCATGTAAGTGTGTGTGCGTCATGCATGTTGTTCGTGACATGCGTGTCATGCGTGTGCATCATGTGTGTTTGTGTTGTGTGTCATGCGTGTCGTGTGACGTGTGTAAGTGTATAGTGTGTTGTGCGTGTTGTGTGTGTCATGCGGGTGTGTGTGTGTGTGTGTCAAAGTGCCTGCTAGAGTTGTCAGAGCAGTGCCTGTGTTCCTCTGACGTCACGCTGCCACAGACTCAACACGTGTCTTTTTTTATTCTTTTCTTTTTTTAAATCTGCCTTTTTTAATGTTTGTATTTGTTGATTTGTCATCTGCATCGAGACTGATCGGGTTTGTTCACTAGCGCCAGACTGAACTTAGGCAATGAGCTGGGAAACACACACACACACACACACACACACACACACACACGTATCCCAGCTGAGCTCATGTGCCTGCCAACACACTCACACACTTACGCACAAACACACACACACACACGCTTTCTCACACACTCCCTCTAGCGGACTCAGAGGCTCGTCCAGCAGAACTCTTGATGCGTCGGCCTGTTTTATATTAAAATATATTTAAAGAACTGGAAACAGAAATGCCACGACAGGAAGAGACGTGTGTGTGTGTGTCTCCAGACGGACTGCATGCTCAGAGAGGCCTTGAGTAACGTGTCAGTGGTTTCAATGTTCATTGTTTTAATATTCTGCCATGATTATGAATAAATCATTCCTTCTGTCTGACAGCGTCATCGCTGGGGGCGGAGCTGGTGACAGGAAGTGACCTCATCACTATTGATGAACGTTGCATCTTTCAAACTCGTGTACTTGATGCTGAGCTTGTGTGTATGTTTGTGCAGTTGAGATGATCACACACACACACACACACACATGCTCTTATTCACACAGTCTCGTCATCTTAAAATCAGTCCAGGACGTTTCTTGAAGGATTGTGGCATCTGTGACGTACTGTTTATTCACACAGATGATTTCTGTTTGTCCCTCTTGTCTTTAAAATCAAGGACATAAACGTACAGTGATTCATTTGGGAAGACAAATATACTTTAAACAGTATTTCTGTTAGTTTTGCATATGAATTCATTTGTCACAAACACAGGAGTGTTTATGAAGTCAAAATAGTGACGGCCTTAAATTTGTAAATGTGTTTACATCGATCAAACTCGGCCAATTAGAGTTAATGCTTGATTTTCTGTGTTAGCTGACGGTGTATGTTATAGTAGATCTGAAGATGTGTTTAACTTCACAGCTCGATCATCTGTTTCTGATGATTTCAGGTCGGTGGAATTTTCCTCTTTATGTTTTTCTTCTGAAATAATGTTCACCGCTGATGTTTGTTTTGGCGTCTGATGCGTTTGGTCACGTTTGGTTGCATGAACACTTGATTCAGTAAACCTGCAGTGGTTGGTTCCGCAGACCTCGGCGTGTGTTTGACTTCACCTGTGTAAATCAGGGAGCCGCTGAGATCTATTTCTGTACGAAGCGCTGCGGAGCGTCTCGCACTCGCTCTGTTTTATCTGCGAGGTGAGACGTGAACCAGACTGAATGATGGATCGTATCCAGACGGTTTGTTTCTGACACTTCAGATCAGCTCGTGTTCTCGATGCCGTACTGTTTCTGCATAAAAAAATAACTACATTCACCAATATAGAGAAAACACAGCTCCCACAATGCAGTGCACTTGATCTGACCTTCCATTCTCAATTAAATTTTTTTTTAAATTTGGTTCAAAATTGTGAATTTTATTCCTCAAATGCAGTGTCATTTTTATTTATTCAGTTTTTGTTTGTAATTTTAGTGTAGGTTTGTGTTATTGTGATTATAGATTTCTATTTTCCTTTATTTTTTATTTTAGTTTTAGTCATTGTAGTACTTCAACAAACCCGTAATTTTTTGTGTATTTTTGTCATTTTTATAGCTGAAATACAGTAAGTTTACATTTATTTCTATATATATATATATANATTTATTTATTTTGAACAATTGTCTGATTTTAAATTGAGTTGAAGTTTTATTTTAGTTTGTCATTTTAGTACTTCAACTAACCCTTATTTTTTGTGCATTTTTCTCTTTTTTTTAAATGTTTTTTTATTTTTTATTAATTTTAATTTGTGTTAGTTTTTTTTAGTACATCTTTAAGTGAAAATAAGAAATGTTGGCAACTAACTGAAATACAAAAAGTTTACGTTTTTTAAAAAATATTTGTATTTAAAGTAACAAAAATGTATTTTTGTTTTGGTATTGTTTTAGTTTTAGTTATTATAATAACCCTGGGCAACATTTATTAATTTTGTTTTAAAATTTTGATTTAAATAATTTAGATTTTTTTTTTGTTTTAAATAATATTGATAATTTATTTCAATTAAGGAAAATGACTTTCAATGTTTTAGTTGTAGTTAATAACCACACTGCTGAACTGACTTGCTCAATTGATGTAATAAGGTCACCTGACCACGACAGTGGATATTTTTTAACATTAAGCAATAATATTAGTCTATATTCACTGGTATTCTATTCTGAACTTGTTTTATGATGGAAGATCATCATGATTCCACTCATTTTAATTACCTTTGGGCTCGTGAATAACAGTTGGAATCGGATGTTGTAATCCTGTTAAATCCTGTAAACAGATGCCAGTGTTTTAGAAGAGCGTTTGGCGTTCCCTTTAGATGCTAAGCGATAATTAACACAAAAATCAAAATTCTGTCATGTTGCCCGCATGTCGTTCCAAACCCATAAGACTTTTGTTCATCTTCAGGACACAAATGAAGATATTTCTAATGAATTCTGAGAGATTTCTGTCCCTTCATTGACAGTCTGTTCACTCAAAACGCTGATGCTTCATAAAGATATAAAATAAATCCATATGAATTTAATCCGAGTCTTCAAAAGATACAATCACTTTATATCACGAACAGACTGAATTTAGGCTTTTATTGACATCGAAACAACAGAAGCTCAACCGTACTTGTGTGACGCATGAGAACTGGTTCAAACTCACAAGTTTGTTCACTGATCAGAGTTTATATGTCAATCACATTTTCAGATTTATTAAAAATATCTTAATTTGTGATCCGAAGACGAATGAAAGTCTGGGTTTGACATGAGGGAGAGTAAATGATGAAAGAATATTCATTTTTGGCTGAACTAACCCTTCAATCCAGATCCGTGTCATTGTTAGAATGATTTGAGTGTTCGTCACAGTCGTGTTTCTCTCGCAGTGAAGAAGTGCTCAGTAAATCTGGCGATCTCCTCGGGGGTTTCACTGGCTGCTTTTGTAGACGAACGACACAAAATAAAGGACGGCTCACGCAGCGCTTGATACTGAAATGCCTCGTTTTCTGCGTCTCCCTTCTTTCTCGAGTCTGTCATTGGTTCCAGGTTTATGGGTAGTTCTGTATTGTTCATGATGTGACTCTGGGTCGCTTATGTAAGTTTGACCTCCAGCCACGCTGAGTTCACCGCCGTCGAGACGGAGCATGTGATCTGACACACGGGCCACAAGCCTGCACTCGTGTTTCATATTCATTAACATTTAAATTAACACCCATATTTAGTAATTAACTGCCGACAGCTTCGTTTCCTCTTGACATTTGAGTCGTCAACACAAACGCCGCTTCCGCCGTTGACCTTGAGTCCGTGTGTGCAATACTTCATCTGAACGTCACGCCTGCAACTGAGAACCTGTCGAGTTGGGATTAATTCAATCTCGTATTTCTTTCAGCCTGTGTTATTACACATTATTAATTATAGTTTCATTATTGTCTGCGTTCAGGCGAGGAATATGAGCTGGTAACACAACGAAGGACAGAAAATACACAACAAAAAATAAGGGAAACGTCTTAAAATGGCCGATTTTGATCTTTTTTCCCCCTATTACTGAACTTCAAACCATAAAATAAAATATAAATATTAAATGAAACGCCTAAATGTAAACATAAAATCTAATTCAAAATATTAATAGAATATAAGAGCATCTCAATACTAAAATAACACTAAAATGACTAAAACTAAAATAAAAATTACATAAAATTTTAATTAAAAAAAATTAACAGCTAATAAAATGTTATTAAAGTTAAAGTAAAATAGGTACCGGTTATAAAGATGAAGATGGTTTCATGTCAGAACAGTTTTAAAAGTCTTTTTAATGAACTTCAGCTCTGATTTTCTGCGAGGCTCATTAATAAGACGCTTTAATCCCGACGGCCGCCTACATCTTCATTAACTTGAGCTTGTGGGAAGAAGCTTCTGTTAATCAGCTTTTAGAAACAGAAATCTGAGCTTAAACTCTGTGTGTGTTGGTGTTTGCAAACTACAATTTCTGTCTCATTATACGGCTGATTTAGAGTTAGCGATTACCGTTTACGACCATTCCGGAAGCGAAAATTGAGTTACGAGGTTGTTGATCAGTATTTGCTTCCGTCAGTCTGCATTATTTCAATTTATTTTTAAAAATAATCATGGTGAATAAGAATTTATAGTGAAAAACTACATTACCCATGATGCTGTGCAGAGAATCGTGTCAAGCACCGCCTACTCTTTAGCTCCACCCACTCACATGAAACAACCGCGAATGACGTAATCGAGTCGGCTTCCCTACACTCTCAAAATACTAAAATATTTGTGTATATAAATGCATGTTTTTGCATTAAATGAGTAGTTTTTAATTCAGTTATACTGTTCGCAATGCTTCAAGGGATTGTAGTTCTTTTTTTGCATCTAATTTAAGTTCGTAATGTTATGATTCACGGTTGGCTTTTAACGCTTTAATAATCCCAATGGGAGAAATTAATGGAAAAAAAACCTTCCGGATCCAATGCTGCTGGAAAAGTGGGCGGGCACTATAGTAATTATAATACATCCATATGCCATTGTTTGGTCCAGAATAGATTATCGTGGAATTGTCACTCAGGAATTGCTGTTTAACGTGTGACTGTAGAACATGCTAATTAAGGAGGATTTCAGGCGCTCTGTAATTAGCAGTGAAAGGAGTAATTGTTCTACCTGCAGTCAGACTAGCGCTCTATATGAAGTGTTTAGTGATTCGTAGAGCGGAGTGGTTTTCGACAGTGTTGATCGTGTCATCTGTGACGAGTGTCTTGCAGATCTCTTCATGTTCTCGAGCACACGCACACTGAGAGAGCGGACGCTTCTGCGAGCCGCCCTAAAAATATGCCGCCATCTCAGCTGATGCTTCCACCACAATTAGCGTCTATTCAGGGCCGCGTGCGCAGACAGCCAAATTTGCATTTCCGTCACGGATGTCTGCCCTGCCCAGCATCAGATAAACCCTTCCTTCTGTTTATATCCGAAAAACACAGCGGAACTCGAGGTGTTGAACTGAGCGGATGAGGCCAGAGGTCTTATTTTGGCTCTGACCTTTGCCCTCAGCCTCGTCCGCTGGCGTCAGCCAGTGTTTCTCTGGTCTTGAGGAGCTTTGATGTCATTTGTAAGGAGCGTGGATGTGGATCTGACTCCCTGCAGTCACATCCTGAGCTCCAGAACGCTGAATCTCATTTGACAGTGGATGTTAATGGTAGCTTTGCTTTGTTCAGCTGTGTGTCATTGGCTTATGTAATGTGGTTGTTTTCTCTGAAGCATAAGACTAATTGCCCTGTTAGTGTCTGCGCAAGATGGGAATCTCCTTGGCTGAGTTCGTGCATTACTAGGGCCTTATGAAATCTGTTTTATATTTATTTATATTCCCCAAATAGTTTTTTTTTTATATACTTGTCTAATTACGTGAAATCATGAAACTTTTACAATTTAACAACAATTTATTAGAAGTTTAACAAATATATTTTTTAGAGCCCTATGAAATGTTATTATTTATGAATAATTATTATTATTAATTAGGAAAATGTTCTCACAAATTCCATGTTTTCCTTTTTAATTTTTGTTGATTCCATTTTAATGGTCTAATTAAATTTTAATGATAAAAAAAAGCATGTCTAATTAAGTGTATTCATAGATCTTTAACAATTTATAATTTTTACAGTAAAGCCCCATGATTTTTTTCTCCCAGAAATTTTGTGTTGTCTATTTTAATTTTTCTGGATTTCTGATTTAATATAAATTAATTGTAAAAAAAAAATGGTGGTCGTCAAGCATTAACAATTTAATAAATGTTTTAAAAGGTAATCAAATTCAAATGTAACAATTCCTTAAATTTTTTAGCAAACAAAATTCTGCACAACAGGGATTTACTGCTTAAATTATAACATGGAAGAAAAATTGTGATATTCCTTCAAAGTGTTTTAATAAACTGTATTAATATTATTATTTTTACTTTAAGAAGCACATTCTACTGTACAATATTAATATATTTGTCACAACTTCTTCAAGTTAAACCAAACTTTTATTTTGGCGGGTTGCGGTGAAGAGCCGTGAGTTTGTGTGTGTGTCTGCCGATAGTTTTCTGAACTTTTATTTTGGAGGGTTGCTGTGAAGAGCCGTGAGTTTGTGTTTGTATCTGCGGATAGTTTTCTGAACTTTTATTTTGACGGGTTGCGGTGAAGAGCCGTGAGTTTGTGTGTGTATCTGCAGATAGTTTTCTGAACTTTTATTTTGGAGGGTTGCGGTGAAGAGCCGTGAGTTTGTGTGTATCTGCTGATAGTTTTCTGAACTTTTATTTTGGCGGGTTGCGGTGAAGAGCCGTGAGTTTGTGTGTGTATCTGCAGATAGTTTTCTGATCATGAGCATTGTAATGTTTGAAATGTCAGTAGAACAGAAAGATTATAAAATGAGCAGGTCATTCATAAATCTGTAAGATCTTACCTTCATGAGGTGGAAATACAAACCAGAAGACGGAACATACAAACCGGAAGAAGGGGCGGGGCTACATGAGGTCTATAGTGAAAAGGGGCAATTCAGTGTACAGCCCTAACTCTGATGCATTCATACCAAATTTGAAGTCTGTGACATTCTGCATTATACTGTAAATTCTGTTTTTATGACTGGATTCTGTGATTCTCTGCATGTTTTCTGCATATCACATGCATCCTTATGTATATTCTCAGAAGAGCTGTGTTTTGTTGTGTTCAGCTCTCACATTAGCTACTGTTCGTGTCTCTAGGGTCGCAGCGTTGAGTTTAGCAGGGCGCTCGACCTTGGAGACAAAAACTCCATCAGCCTGTGAGCAGCGCACACACACACACACACACACACACACAGCGTTCAGCCCTGACATGCGGTATCACACCACTGACGTCAGTGTTTGAGCGCGTTATTAGCCTCCCCTCCCCTCATGTCATGAAATGAGAAATACACCACACAAACTTCAATCTCGCACACACTCCAGGCGGCGGATTTATCGCAAATCCTCTCGGGGCGAACTGAAGCCATGATTTGTAGGTATGAGATGGACAAAAATAGACCTAACCTTCACTTGTGACCTCTGAACCCTCTCAGTAATATTGGCTGACTCTGTAAATTCACAGAATGATTTCTGAAGGATCATGTGACAGTGAAGACTGTGTATATATATATATATATATATATATATATATATACACACACACACAGTGCTGGGCAAATTGTAGTCCGTTACTAATTACAAATTATATGATAACTGTAGTTAGTAACACAATCTAGAATACTAATTTTAGGTAATGTATTCTGACTACTTTTAGATTACTTTTGGAGTAATCTAAATTAGGGAGTAGCATAGCAATAAATTATGTAATCCATGTAATCCATAAAAAAGTAACTGTAATCCGATTAAGAGCATTTTAAAATGTAACAAACTAATTACAAGTACTACATTTTTGGAATCTGATTACCTAACTGTAACTGTAATCAGTTACTACCCAACACTGTATATATATATATGCGCACATGTACTTGTATATTTCTTTAAAGAAAACATTTTACAGTTCTAGACATAATGCTAATAGTATATTTAGCATTTTACAGTATATAATTGTTCACTATTGTACAAATAGCATCTGTCATTTTCCCCTGTAAAAGCATCACAGCTCGACCCGTCAGTCGCTTTACACTCTCTGCTTGTTTCTCTGTTACTGTAGACGGTCAATTCTCCTCTCGCGGCTGGAGACGGTCGAGGTGTGTGAGCGTGTGCGAAGAAGGCGCAAACTTCGGGGAGACGCGGCATGACCCGAGCACTTTGTGATGTAACGAGTGTTCGTATGTGTAAATAATCCAATCTCAATCTCCCTGGGGCCGGCGGCTGCCTCGTCCCGTTTGACTTTGTGAAATATCAAGGGTCCTGAAGTCAGACAGAACA
Source organism: Anabarilius grahami (assembly GCA_003731715.1). Taxonomy (NCBI): domain Eukaryota; kingdom Metazoa; phylum Chordata; class Actinopteri; order Cypriniformes; family Xenocyprididae; genus Anabarilius; species Anabarilius grahami. Next base: position 1,783,329 of record RJVU01050255.1, on the reverse strand, counting down.
TGTTTCGTGCACCAGCTGTCATGGTGGATTTGCATATTCTCAGTTGACATTCAGCCTCCGCGTTCAGCCGACCCTCACCCGGCGCCTGCAGAGATCTCACTGTGAGCGGCGCGAGGGGCCCCGGGCTCCTGGGAGCCATTCAACCCCTCACCAGCACAGAGATGCTGTTCTTTTGACCTGCGCTTGTGTTCGAGCAGAATCAGATTTAGATGCTGCATGGACAATATAATTGCGAGCTATAAAGTCGGAATCGCGAGATATAAAGTTGGAATCGTGAGATATAAAGTTGGAATCGTGAGATATAAAGTCGGAATTGTGTGATTATAAAGTCGGAATTGTGAGTTATAAAGTCGGAATTGTGAGTTATAAAGTCGGAATTGTGTGATTATAAAGTCGGAATTGTGAGTTATAAAGTCGGAATTGTGTGATTATAAAGTCGGAATCACAAGTTATAAAGTCGGAATCACAAGTTATAAAGTCGGAATCGCGAGATATAAAGTTGGAATCGTGAGATATAAAGTCAGAATTGTGTGATTATAAAGTCAGAATCGCGAGATATAAAGTCGGAATCACAAGTTATAAAGTCGGAATTGTGAGATATAAAGTCGGAATCGTGAGATATAAAGTCAGAATTGTGTGATTTATAAAGTCGGAATTGTGTGATTATAAAGTCGGAATCACGAGTTATAAAGTTGGAATCACAAGTTATAAAGTCGGAATCACAAGTTATAAAGTCGGAATTGTGAGATATAAAGTCAGAATCACGAGTTATAAAGTTGGAATCGTGAGATATAAAGTCGGAATTGTGAGTTATAAAGTCGGAATTGTGTGATTATAAAGTCGGAATCACAAGTTATAAAGTTGGAATTGTGAGATATAAAGTCAGAATTGTGAGATATAAAGTCGGAATTGTGTGATTTATAAAGTCGGAATTGTGTGATTATAAAGTCGGAATCACGAGTTATAAAGTTGGAATCGTGAGATATAAAGTCGGAATTGTGAGTTATAAAGTCGGAATCACGAGTTATAAAGTCAGAATCGCAAGTTATAAAGTCGGAATCACAAGTTATAAAGTCGGAATTGTGAGATATAAAGTCGGAATTGTGTGATTTATAAAGTCGGAATTGTGTGATTATAAAGTCGGAATCACGAGTTATAAAGTCGGAATCACAAGTTATAAAGTCGGAATCACAAGTTATAAAGTCGGAATTGTGAGATATAAAGTCGGAATCGTGAGATATAAAGTCAGAATTGTGTGATTTATAAAGTCGGAATTGTGTGATTATAAAGTCGGAATCACGAGTTATAAAGTTGGAATCACAAGTTATAAAGTCGGAATCACAAGTTATAAAGTCGGAATT
>RJVU01050255.1:1697918-1766097 GCA_003731715.1 Anabarilius grahami | reverse complement strand
AAAAAAAAAAAAAAAAAACTAGATGAAAACCAAACTTTTCATGGAAAATAAATAAAAAATAAATACATTTTGTCGTTTTTATTAATTTAATTAAACTTTAATTAAATTTAAACCATTAAAATGGAATCCAGAAAACCTTAGAATCTGGTAAAAATAAAACGGAATTTGAAAAAAAAAAAAAAAAAAAAAAAAANGGGTCCCCAAGAATGCAATTTTTAATAAATTGTTGTCAAATTGTATAAGTTGCTTTTTGATTACTAAAGCTTAATTTAATGATTAAAATGGAGTCCAAAAAAAATAAAAACGGGGAAAACGGAATTTGGGGAAAATATAAAATGGATTTCATAGGGCCCTAATTTTACAGTATCTGTACAAACACTGTTTAAAATCAAACCTGTACGGTAATTAAAAACATCACTTTTAACATTAACAAAAATCTTCCTTTCCTATCTTTCTTTCTTTGTTCTGCCGAACACAAAGGAAGATATTTGGAAAAATGTTTGTAACCAAGAAGATCTCACCCCCCATTGACTACCATCGTATTTTACAAACATTTTTCCAAATATCTACCTTTGTGTTCGGCAGAACAAAGAAATTTATACAGGTTTGGAACAACGTGAGGGAGAGTAAATGATGATTTTTGGGTGAACTGGCTCTTTAAAGGGTTAGTTCACCCAAAAATTAAAATTCTGTAATTTATTACTCACCCTCATGCCGTTCCACACCCGTAAGACCTTTGCTTCAGGAAGCTTCAGAGCGTTATGAATCTGCGTGTCGAATCAGCGGTTCGGAGCGCCAAAGTCACGTGATTTCAGCAGTTTGACACGCGATCCGAATCATGATTCGACACAAAAGATTCATAACGCTCCTAAGCTTCATAAAGCAGTGTTTTGAAATCGGCCATCACTATATAAGTCGTTATTTTGTTTTTTTGGCACACCGAAAATATTCTCGTGGCTTTATAATATTAATATTGAACCACTGTACTCACATGAACTGATTTAAATATGTTTTTAGTACATTAATGGATCTTGAGAGAGGAAATGTCATTGCTCAGGCCTCACTGAGCCATCGGATTTCATCAAAAATATCTTAATTTGTGTTCTGAAGGTCTTACGGGTGTGAAACGACATGAGGGTGAGTAATAAATGACATTATTTTCATTTTTGGGTGAACTAACCCTTTAAGGTGTGTAAGATTTAAGATTTTAAGTAATCTTAATAAACATTACATTTCACTTCATTAATGTAGAATGCATAAATATGTCTCATCTTGCATGATAATCCATGTGGAGGTGATGGTGACAGCTTTATATGCATGGATGGTAATCTCTGGGATTACAGTTATGCCCTTTCCCAAATAAACTAAAATGGCGACAGAACCTTAAAATATAGTTTTTCATTTCACACATTCACTTTTTCCTCACAGGATTTACTTCCCTCCAGATGGATGCTGTATAGACACTCTGAACGCTTTCTGCTTACTGTCATCCCGTTAACCGACTTGGAGTCACACACGCACGCACGCGCGCACCGAAAACTGAGGCGCGATGCGTTTTGACATGTCACGCGCGCCCGCCAAAAAAAAAAAAAGCGCCCGTGACTCAAACGCGCCTAATCCAGCGGTACGTTGGATTGGGCGGGAATAGTCGGGTGAGGAAACACGGGATTGGGCGGATAAGAGCCAAACTGCTGCTGTGACTCAGATGAGGAGATGAATCCACATCACTTCACTCCACTTTACCTCAGCTGAGACAACCGGACGGAGTTTCCGTGCGAAGATCACGGAAAAAGCGAGGTTTTATGTCCATATTATTGACCTAATTGGAATTAATAACAGTTTTGGACAAATAGAAGAACATTGTACTATTTAACGATGGCTTTCATGGTAAAACACGTCGTCGGCGGTCAGCTGAAGAATCTGACAGGAGGTCTGACAGAAGAGAAATCTGAAGGGGATAAATCCGATGCCGCCGCTAAAGGAATGACACAAGAAGAGTTTGAAGAGTACCAACAACAGCTAGAGGAGGAAAAGTAAGACTAACCTTCATTTATACCTCTGATACTTGCGTATTTCTCTGAAATGTGTTGTTTTTCGTGAGGCGAACGCTGTTGTGGAGAAGCGCGGGTTTGGAAATGGGCGCGCATTTTTCGCGCTTCGTTGGATGTAAAGCGCGCGCGCAGCTGCTCATTTCGCTCAGGGAGATTCTGCTCAGTCAGATATGAGTAATATTCCACATTACAGTCGAGCAGAATTTCGTGTTTAATTATTATTTTTTTTTTTTACCTTTTCATCACGAATTCAGTCAGGCGCGCTTCTGACATTGTGAGGTTTTAGTATTTGTTTATGTATAAGTTGTGTAGTGTCAGATTCGAATTAATTATTCTGTTCTTAAGCACGTGAGCGCAAATAAAAAAGAACGATGATAAAAACTTATGAAAAAAGTACATTGAAATTCCCTTACGAAAATTAACCATGGTTTTACTACCTAAAAAACATGTTAAACCATGGTACCCACACATTAATTATAGTTTTGCTACACTAACCATAGTTTAACCATGGTATTTGTAGTAAAACAGCGGTTAAACAAAACACTTTTACTGTATTAAAATCATGGTTAATTTTCCTAAGGGGTATGAATGGTTACCATATTCATGTATCATGATAACCCAAGATACTTACCATGGTTTTTTAGACATGTACCACGGTAGGTATACATGTAAAAAAAAAAACAATATTACCATGATTACCATTTATTACTCGGCTTCTTTACAAAAATTAACCATGGTTTTCTCATGGTTTTCTTGGCGTATTGATTACTATTTGTATCACCACAACAAAACCATATAGGTAAACTTTTGTTTTTGTAGCAAAACCATGGTTATCTGCTACAAGAACCATGTTTTTTGGGTTTATTCGTAGTAAAACCATGGTTATCTGCTACAAGAACCATGTTTTTTTGGTTTTATTCGTAGTAAAACCATGGTTATTTGCTACAAGAACCATGTTTTTTTGGTTTTATTCGTAGTAAAACCATGGTTATCTGCTACAAGAACCATGTTTTTTTGGTTTTATTCGTAGTAAAACCATGGTTATCTGCTACAAGAACCATGTTTTTTTGGTTTTATTCGTAGTAAAACCATGGTTATCTGCTACAAGAACCATGTTTTTTTGGTTTTATTCGTAGTAAAACCATGGTTATCTGCTACAAGAACCATGTTTTTTTGGTTTTATTCGTAGTAAAACCATGGTTATCTGCTACAAGAACCATGTTTTTTTGGTTTTATTCGTAGTAAAACCATGGTTATCTGCTACAAGAACCATGTTTTTTTGGTTTTATTCGTAGTAAAACCATGGTTATCTGCTACAAGAACCATGTTTTTTTGGTTTTATTCGTAGTAAAACCATGGTTATCTGCTACAAGAACCATGTTTTTTTGGTTTTATTCGTAGTAAAACCATGGTTATCTGCTACAAGAACCATGTTTTTTTGGTTTTATTCGTAGTAAAACCATGGTTATTCGCTACAAGAACCATGTTTTTTTGGTTTTATTCGTAGTAAAACCATGGTTATCTGCTACAAGAACCATGTTTTTTTGGTTTTATTCGTAGTAAAACCATGGTTATTCGCTACAAGAACCATGTTTTTTTGGTTTTATTCGTAGTAAAACCATGGTTATTTGCTACAAGAACCATGTTTTTTTGGTTTTATTCGTAGTAAAACCATGGTTAATCGCTACAAGAACCATGTTTTTTTGGTTTTATTCGTAGTAAAACCATGGTTATCTGCTACAAGAACCATGTTTTTTTGGGTTTATTCGTAGTAAAACCATGGTTATTCGCTACAAGAACCATGTTTTTTTGGTTTTATTCGTAGTAAAACCATGGTTATCTGCTACAAGAACCATGTTTTTTTTGGTTTTATTCGTAGTTAAACCATGGTTATTCGCTACAAGAACCATGTTTTTTGGTTTTATTCGTAGTAAAACCATGGTTATTTTTTGTAAGGGTGTATTAGAATCCACTCATTCTTAGTTGAATTAGTATTTTACTCCAGTTTCATTTAAACCCCAATCAGAACATTTAACAGACTTCTTGTGAATTGGGAAAAACTAAAAAATGAGGCTGTTAAAACCATCATATTATGATCAGGCACTGCAGCCAAAACATTCTGTCTACTTTACATGCTTTGTCTTCAGAAATCATCTCATAAAGCACTGACAGCTAGTGTGGACATGAACAGGTGGCTGATTTCACAGACTTCAAATGGCTGAGCTCATCCTCATGGTGGTAATCCAACTCATTTCCTCGGAGAGCAGATTTTACATGCCGAGACACCCGCATGAACAGCTAGTTTAAGACTGTTGACTTTGACAGGGCGTCGTGTGTTAAATCTCTTGAATCAGCCAAACCACCATGATCTTCTCAAAAGGTTTTTGCTGCTTATTGATATGGGGATTATTTTAACTACCAGTCGTTTGTTATAGTGAATCAAGTGGATGAGCATCACCCGACTGTCAGCGCGACTCTAAATCCCTGAGATATTTTCCCCTCCTGCTCTCGCTCGTTCTCTTCTACTCATTTAGCAGATGCTTTTCTCCAAAGCAACTTCATGTACACTTATTATAAGGACGATCCCTCTGGAGAAACCATGAAAGGAAGGTTCCAGGTTCTGTACAAACGACGCTCTATTGACCTGGTGAAACTCGTCCATTAGTGCGTAATCCATTGCAAGTGCACAATTTATGTTTGTTTTAGTTAAAAACAGATGCTGTTGATACAGCTTGTATTGAACCTGGAACATTTAAGTGGTAATGGCTCATATCTTCCTCTTTGCAGGGATCGAACCAGTTCCAAATGTTATCTTAATTTGCTGGTGGTTATTCGCATATCTAAATGTGTCCATTCTGTTTTGACCTTTGCTTTAGCCCTGGAGATTTGTATTGACCTTTCACCTCACATGACCTTTAACATTCGTAATCCATCTTGAGGTTAACTTAAAATGCCTCCATTATACTCATTTAAAGGCTCCTAATGTTGTTTAGAGTCTCCTACAACAGGTTCACATTCATCCAAGGTCAAAAACACTTAAATTTTCTCATAATATCCACTCTTTTCTCTCAGTGTCTGAAACGGATTGATCAAAGATTCGGTCTTTCTAAGCCCCGCCTCTCTGAGAGCTGCTCTACTCTGATTGGTTGAAAAATGTTTGACCAACTATTTAATCCAACTATTGTTTAAAAATGACTATATGGCTGGCTTAAATGGACCCAAAATAGGTTGGAAATTAAAAATTAGACACATAATTACTAGAGCCATCAATAATAATCAAAAGGTGAACATTTATTAATAAGCAATTTAATAAATGTTTATTGTTTAATTCAGTAATTTTTAAACAATAGTTGAGTTAAATAAGACTGAGTTAAAGGGTTAGTTCACCCAAAAATGAAAATAATGTCATTTATTACTCACGCTCATGCCGTTCCACACCCGTAAGACCTTCGTTCATCTTCAGAACACAAATTAAGATATTTTTGATGAAATCCGATGGCTCAGTGAGGCCTGAGCAATGACATTTCCTCTCTCAAGATCCATTAATGTACTAAAAACATATTTAAATCAGTTCATGTGAGTACAGTGGTTCAATATTAATATTATAAAGCGACGAGAATATTTTTGGTGCGCCAAAAAAACAAAATAACGACTTATATAGTGATGGCCGATTTCACTGCTTCAGGAAGCTTCGGAGCGTTATGAATCTTTTGTGCCGAATCATGATTCGGATCGCGTGTCAAACCGCTGAAATCACGTGACTTTGGCGCTCCGAACCGCTGATTCGACACGCTGATTCATAACGCTCCGAAGCTTCCTGAAGCAGTGAAATCGGCCATCACTATATAAGTCATTAGTTTGTTTTTTTTGGCGCACCAAAATATTCTCGTGGCTTTATAATATTAATATTGAACCACTGTACTCACATGAACTGATTTAAATATGTTTTTAGTACATTAATGGATCTTGAGAGAGAAAAAGTCATTGCTCAGGGCTCACTGAGCCATCGGATTTCATCAAAAATATCTTAATTTGCATTTAGAAGATTAACGAAGGTCTTACGGGTGTGGAACGACATGAGGGTGAGTAATAAATGACATTATTTTCATTTTTGGGTGAACTAACCCTTTAAATAAGTTTAAATAAGGTTTGTCCATTTTCAACCCAACTTGGGTTGTTTCTAACCCGGCATCTTCTAGAGTGTATAAATCCAGTAAGTCTGAAGTGTTGTCTACATTTTGCCATTTAATGCTCTCTTTGAAGGTATTTATTCCATGAGATTCCTCGGCGTACGGAGCAAAGCAGTTTAATCCTTGAGAATGACGTTGCACGGATCTCTCTCTGTGGACGTAGACTTGTTTTAGTTCATGCTAAAATGAACAGAAACGGCCTGATATGGCTCGTCATGACAGAGATTATTTGTTAAGATCCTTTGAATGTCACAAGGATCATTATTCAAATAATCATACCTAAAATGAGTCCTAAAACACATCAACCAACAATCAGTTCAACTGCTGTTTAAACTAGAAATCTGACAGATGCTGCTTATTATCTTGAGATTGACATCTTGAGGCGTGGATAAATGATCAAAAGACCCTGAAGAACCCAGTTCATTCTCAGATTACAGTGTTTGTGTGTGTTTGACATGCTTCTGTTCTCATTTCTCCTCAGGCAGGAGCGAGACACCAATTTTGCCCAGAAGAAGGCGGAGAGGGCGACAATCAGGACTCACTTCAGAGACAAATACAGGTTGCCAAAGGTAACAATTAATCTGCCCACACCATTAAAATTTAATATCCCAACACCTCGCTCACACGCTGGACTGAATCTCATTAGAGCAGATTATATTGTGCATAAAGATATTAGTAATAAGGTTCCATATGTTAATATTAGTTAACTGCATTAGTTTACATGAACTAACAATGAAAAATACTTCTAAAGCATTTATTAATCCTAGTTAATGTTAATTTCAACATTAACTAATACATGATTCAAATCAAAAGTTGTATCTTTTGACATTATTTAATGGACCTGAGCTGACATGAAGAGTTGTATTTTTATTAACTAACATTAACAAAGATGATTAAATACTTTAACAAATGTATTGCTGTTAATGTTAGTTAATGCATTAATTAATTTACCTTATTGTAAAGTGTTACCAAGATATTACTATCCTTCTGATTTTTTGCATTGTGAAATCATTTTTTATCATAATTAATAACCCATTCCCCAATACGCAATAGTCTACTGTAATGACAAAAAGTTTAATTCTCATTACTGTGATGCAAAAAAATAAAAGAAAAGTAAAATGTTTATACATATTTGATGTACTAAATTTAAACTGGATAAGAAAGTTCATCAAAACAAACTTGAGAAAGCCTGACCAGGAAGTTTGAAGTAGTTTTAAAGCTTGTAGTTTGAGGGTTTTGAAGGCCATACGGTCTATAAGTAAAACAGATATTCTGGATGGTTGCTAGGGTACTTGGAGTGGTTGCTATGCAGTTTCTAGGGTATTCTGGGTGATTGCTAAATTAAAATGCGACAAATTCACTATGCGTTACACTGCATCTGGGTCAATGACGTGAAGGGTCATTTTTTATCCGAAGGCCAATAAATAATAACAAATTAATTATAAAAAACAAAGATATGACATCCAAAGCATGTAAGGTAGCACAACTAGATCTCTTTCACTGAATCCAAAAGGTTTTAATTATATTTTGCTACATTTGCTACGATCTCATCATTTTTGTCATATTTTAGATTTTTTGTCATAATTTCCAATTGTCATAATTATGACTTTTTTAATATAATTATGACTGTCATAATTTTGACTTTTTGTCAAATTTGACTTGTCATAATTCTGATTTCTTATGTCAATTTTGACTTTTTGTCATAAATGACATTTTGTCATAATTTCGATTTATGTCATAATTTTGACTTTTTAGGACAATTTCAACTTTTTGTCAATTTTGACTGTCATAATTTTGATTTTTTTTGTTATAATTATGACTTTTTATGACATAATTATGACTGTCATAATTTTGATTCGTCATAATTTCAACTTGACTTTTCATGACAATTATGACTCATAATTTCAACTTTTTGTCAATTTTGACTGTCATAATTGACTTTTTTCATAATTTAGATTTTTGTGTCATTATTTCGATTTGTCATAATTTTGACTTTTTGTCAATTTCGACTTGTTATAATTTTGACCCATGTCATAATTATGATTTCTTATGTCAATTTTGACTTTGTCATAATTGACTTTTTGTCATAATTTAGATTTTTGTGTCATTATTTCGATTTGAAAAATTCATGTTTTCACTTCATACACATGTCCCGAAACATCAGGTCATTCGGTGCAACCGCTATAAAACATGGAAAATGTTGTAATATTTTAAAAACTTGTACTAAATATAAAATGTTTGATTGTCCTTTTGTCCTTTAGCATTGTTTGAAAATATTGTCATTCGGTGTAACCAAAAGTGTCATTCGGTGTCTATCTTGTAAAAAAATGACAAAAGCAGTTTTAATTGATTATAAAAACCACATAATCTCATTGTTAACACTTAATAAAACTTCAAAATTAATTATATCTCCATTATATTTTTTACTTGAGTTTGTTTTTCATAACGTTTTTCATTGATATTCAGAATGAGTTGGACGAGACTCAGATCCAGGCGGCGCGAGACGATGTCGAGCTCCCCACTGAACTGGCCAAGATGATCGCCGAAGACAACCAGGAAGAGGAGCAGAAGCAGTCCGTCCTGGGTCAGCTGACCAACATCCAGAACGTGGACATGGGTCATCTGAAGGGCAAAGCTCAGGCCACACTGGAGGACCTGAAGAACTCTGCGGAGAAGTGCTGCGTCATGTGATCTCCTCATCTCCGTGTCTCGCTCGCTGACGACAAACATCCGTATCCATATATCCAGTGTGACGTGTAGCTTTCATGATGCTAATGTAGTTCTAGGAGTTTAAATGTCATCAGATATAGACCCCCCCGCTCAGGTCGCATTTCACCTCACGGGAAAAAGTATATTTTGCATCAATCGTGTTCTCATGAAAATAACGTCACAATGCAAAAAATATGCAAGTATAATTTCTTGACTTTGGGGTGAAATACGACCCTGACCTGCTCCGGTCTGAACGCATTAGCGGCGGGTTTATCACAGCAATAGCGTAGCGAGAACGACTCGGTGCGTCTGTACGAAGGGCTTATGGGAGCAGGAATGGAGGTAGAACCCGGATCATCCATTGACCTTTCACCTTGACCCCTGATGTCATTGACCCTTCATTGAGTGGTGCTGTTTTGTGCAGGTGGTTTGGTGTCGTCGTTGTTCCCTCTTATGGAGACTCAAAATAATGATGTGAAATGAGGTGAAGGATCTTCATTGAATGAAGTCATGCTGGGATTGATTTGGGTTTTGAGTGAAGAAGCAATAATCTGCTTCCATCTCGTGATGTTTGCCAATCAACATAAAGCAATATTAGCATCTCTGACCGACAGGACAGAGCTGATAAAAACGGTTGAATTTTATTTTACCCATAAGATTATTGTATATTTATTTCTTTATTAATGGCAAGAGTGGTGTTTGTTTTACTTATGCCCTCGATAGTTGTTTCTGCTGCATAAGTTGCGTAATTACCAGTGTAATGCATTCATGTAATTATTCTGCTGTAATTTCCAGACCTGCTGATTTTTGACTGTTGAAAGTGTAATAAATATATTTGTACAAAAATGATGATGCATGTGATGTCTTCGCAGCGCTGCAGTGCCGTATCTGACCACTAGATGGAGACATCAAACGCTTCACTGACACACTTTCTCATGAGGAAGCTTTATAGGTGGGTAGTTGACGTAACAAAAAACTAAAATGTTTTTAATCACTTTTTAGCTGTTTTGAAGTTCAATAGTCCTGCAGCGGAACATTTTCTCATTTTAAAAACTGCAGGAACTGTTTGTCATGTCAACTGCCCAGCTGTGATTTAGTGTATGTTACCGCACTGATTCTGACCTGTGGTGTTTCGTTTACATTTGTTCATTTAGCAGACGCTTTTATCCAAAGCACCTTACAAACGAGGAGCACAAGGCGTTCATCATAAAGAGGCATAAACACGAGAGGTAACACTGAGCTGCAGACACTGTTCAGACGGTACAGGCTAGAGCAGGGAGAGATTGTTTTTACAAAAATATGATGATACTGGGATTTTGATTTGGAGAATTTGAGATTTCCAGACAGAAATTTTAAAATCAACATTATAGAAGCACATTGCCACCAAATAAGAAAAAAAGTTGTGTTTGTAAATCATTATTATGACACAAAATGTTGAAATTATGACAAAAAGTCTTAATTTCAATATTTTTGTCTCAATTTCGATCTCATAATTTTTGTCATATTTTTGATTTTTTGTCATAATTTCCAATTGTCATAATTATGACTTTTTTAATATAATTATGACTGTCATAATTTTGACTTTTTGTCCAATTCTGATTTCTTATGTCAATTTTGACTTTTTGTCATAAATGACATTTTGTCATAATTTCGATTTATGTCATAATTTTGACGTTATAATTTTGACTTTTTAGGACAATTTCAACTTTTTGTCAATTTTGACTGTCATAATTTTGATTTTTTTTGTTATAATTATGACTTTTTATGACATAATTATGACTGTCATAATTTTGATTTGTCATAATTTCAACTTGACTTTTCATGACAATTGACTCATAATTTCAACTTTTTGTCAATTTTGACTGTCATAATTGACTTTTTTCATAATTTAGATTTTTGTGTCATTATTTCGATTTGTCATAATTTTGACTTTTTGTTGTAATTATGACTTTTTGTCAATTTCGACTTGTTATAATTTTGACCCATGTCATAATTATGATTTCTTATGTCAATTTTGACTTTGTCATAATTGACTTTTTGTCATAATTTAGATTTTTGTGTCATTATTTCGATTTGTCATAATTTTGACTTTTTATGACAATTTCGACTTTTTTGTCAGTTTTGACTTGTCCATTTTGACTGTCATAATTTTGACTTTGTCATAATTGACTTTTTGTCATAATTTAGATTTTGTCATAGTTATGATGTCATTATTTCGATTTGTTATAATTTTGACTTTTTATGTTATAATTTACTTTTTATGTCATAATTTTTACTTTTTATGACATTTCGACTTTTTGTCAATTCAGACGTCATAATTTTGACATGATTTAGATTTTTTGTTATGATTTGTCAATTTCCTCTTGTCATACTTTCTACTTTTTGTGACAATTATAACTCATAATTTCAATTTATGTCATAATTTTGACTTTTTTATGTTATAATTATGACTCATAATTACAACTTCTTGTTATATAATTGACTTTTTCTCACTTCCAACTTGTCATAATTTTGACTGTCATAACTTCGACTTTTTGTTACAATTATGACTTTTTATGTCATAATTTTGACTTTTTATTTCATAATTATAATTTTTTTTAATATACATTTTGATATTTTTGTCATCATTTTGACTTTTTGTTATAATTATGACTTTTAATGCTTTTAATGCATATATTTTTGTTTATGTGTCAGAAATGAGCTTCCACACAACAGATAATAATCATGTGTTGTTTTCTGGCTCGCACAGTTACTTTATCTGTATAGTTTCCAGTTTGAAGACTTTGTGACAACTAGCCCCGGTCATTCCTACACACTCTTCCCTCTATGCCAGCTTTGTTCTGTAACAGACTCCAGGGATGGTTGTGGTTTTGCATAGTTTTTCCACTCCAATCAGAGCGTTTTCCATCTGAATGGCAGAGAATCGCTGATCTCAAGTGCGCTATGAAAGGACAGAGCAGTAAAATATATTGTTGTGGAAAGTCTCTCTATTGACGGGCCTCTGGGCTACTGCATGGCCAGTCGGACACAAAGAGGGTGAAACGGTCCAGAAAACACTTTTGTGGCCCTTTTCTTTTCCACCGGGGCGCGATTAAAACACCCCAAAAGAGCCTGAGAGGAACGGGGGCTGAAAACCCGCCGGGTTTGCGTCGGTTTATACAGGGGCTTGTTCCTGGGTTCTCGCTAAAGAGAAACAGATTTGTTTTTCTGCGCTTTAAATTGAAGAAGTGGTTTGCAGATGTTGAGCTTCCAACAGAGGAATGTCTCTCTCTCTCTCTCTCTCTCTCTATCCCGAAGGGGTTTTGTAATCTCATGCAGAGAGAGAGAGAGAGAGAGAGAGAGAGACCACACAGCTCGCCGGCTTCATGAAATTTATAAACATTTTATTTATCCCGTACAGGAGGTGAGCTTTGCCAAAAACAGCGTTACTATGGAATCCCGCGTTTACAACCAATAGAACAACAGAATGCGTAATGAAGAGAGGAGCAGGAGGGGAGGTGCAGTTTTGGAGGAGGGGTCGCCGTGTGTAAATGTGCAGCCGAGCGTGAAAGAGCCGGAGGGACAAAGACATGCAGCATGCAGCCGTAGCAGGACTCTCACTCCAAACAACATGAAAACCTCAAACAGACGAGGATCTGTCCCTACACAGAGGATGAAATGCAACAGATAAACGTCTTTTGGAGTCTTTTCTGTGATGCGTTCTTGCTGAAACCAACCCTGAACTTTTGCAGCGCAATGCTGATTCCTTCTCTCCCGTTTCTCTGGAAGTGCACGAGCGCTGGACGGACGCTCGCATGCGTCTGAGTTCAGACATGGAGAGCAGCTTCGCACTGATCCTGTCGTTTCTGATGACGCTGGACGCTCAGCTGGTTTGCTGGCAGGCGCTGGTCAGATGTCACGAAGAGCACGACTGTGAGCTCGCGTATAACCAGTACCTGACGGCGTGCGACGGGAACATCCGCGGGACCCGGCGCCAGTGTCCGAGCCACTGCATTAGCGCGCTCATCCGCCTCAACCAGACCGCCGGCGGGTCGCACCTGGAGACCTGCGCCTGCGGGACGGACGCCGAGTGCCTGCGGGCCAAACGGGCCATCGAACCCTGCCTGCCGCGGACGCATCCCGGCGGCGCCGACGGGATCGGGTGCACCGAGGCGCGCCAGCGCTGTGAGGACGAGCCCAGCTGTCAGTCGGCGCTCACCACGTACCTGTCCCACTGCGGACAGCTGTTCAACGGGAGGAAGTGTTCGTCCCGCTGCAGATCAACCATAGAGCAGCTGCTGTTCCTGCCCAACGGCGTCCTGCTCAACCAGTGCGTGTGTGACGGTCTGGAGAGGCCGTTCTGTGAGGTGGTCAAACAGAACATGGTCAAACTGTGTTCCATAGGAGACCACGGCGTCTCCTTCGACCACGACGGGACGGATGATTTATACGAGGACGAGGATTATGAGCTGAAGCCGGGGAGCGAGGTGACGGACGCCGACGCGGTGATGTCCAGTGCCTCGACTCTTTCTCAGCAGGTAGTTTTGCTGTTCGCTCTGACTGCGCTTCACACACTTTAAACTGATTGAGGCTGGAATACACTACACGACTTCAAATCTGGAGACTTTAAAACACTTGACAACTTTTTGACAAAAAAAGGGCATCATGCACTAAAGGATCACTCAGAAAAAAAGGGTTACACTTGATTTTGATTGTCAACTTTAAACATTCTACTAACTTTAGGTAAGTTTGCAACTACATGTCGACTAACTCTCTTTAGATTATTAGTAGAGTGTTATGTTCGGGTTAGTAGAGTTAGTTTACATGTAGTTGCAAAGTTACTTATAGTCAGTAGAATGTCTAAAGTGGACCAATGAAATAAAGTGTGACCAAAAAAGGTTCAATGTGGTTCTATATAGAACTCTAGCGTTTTCGACTCAATTTTAAAGGAGAATTGTCTTAAATTATTGCATAATACTTTCATGTTTAATTGGTTATTTCATTTTTTCTGCTGATAAAGCATGTTTAGGAGCTGCTTAATTCCTAAAATTGAATTACAATTTAAAATTAATTAACCCTCTAGTGCTCTTCGGTCATTTTTGACCGAAAAATTTTACGTTTTTGTTTTGTTTTTTAGAATTTTTTGCTTCATCAGAATGGTACGAAACTTGGTAAAGGTTTTGGCACTTGCTTTGTGAACACAAAAAAAATCATGGACATGATTCGAAAAGATTAAATGATCCTGAAAAAAATAGTCACACTTCTGCTCCTCGCATTGGAGATGAATTTCATCTAGTGGAAACTTTTGGTACTGCGCCCAAACAAAATCTTACTGAAAACTCATTTTTTGAGATATCAACTGTAAAACGTGTTTTTGAAAATATATATTTCATATAAAAATTGAAAATAGTATTTTTGTGCATTTTTCATAACAATAAACATAAAATTCTGTAACTTTTTTAAGTTAAAGTATTAAAAGTTTTTACTTCAGCAATAATCTGTAAAGTGTCGTCTTTGAAAAGAGACCAAAATTAAGTTTGTGTTCTAAAGCATTCAAAAAATGTATGAGTGTTTAAGTCGGAAATTTCATTTTCAGGTCTCAAAAAGTGAATAAATGGATTATAATTACAGCGTAAATATGATTTAGTACCATAAAATCCCCTAAAAATATAAAATATAAAATAGAAAACATTATCGAACTAAAATACCTTCATTTCATTGAAATAAAAAAATCTGTCATTTTTGAGCAACACGCGAAGAGCACCAGAGGGTTAAAACTAAATTAATTAATTAAAACTAAATGCATCAAAGGATCTCATGATGGAACCCCTAAAAGCTTAAACACATGAGGTTCTGTTTAAGATTCACTTTGTTCTTGGAGCGTAACAGATTTATAAGTACAAAAACTCCCACTGAAACATGCGCCTCAAGATGCACAACAAATGAAAACAGTGTTTTAAAATCTTTAGACTTTCATCGACTGCAAATCAGGGTCAAAAATCTGGTCAGTCGTGTAGTTTATTTCAGCCTTCAGTTTGTCCGGTGAACAAGCTCTCATCATCTCGGTCGGATGTTTGGCGCACGAACTCTCCGCAGTGTTTGTTATGATTTCAGCGTGACGTTCTCCTCCTTTCCTCCGGATTGTGGCACTTGAAGTGTCTCTTTAGTAAGACTCGAGACAAACAGTGGACGTGCGTCGAGAGTTTGCGGAGCTCTTACTCTCATTGTTCTCGCAACTTCAAATATTTGCCGAGCGCGGACACAGAAAGGAGCCGGTTTGGGATCAAGTGCTTCATTTAAGTGAAGAGGCCCTTCAAACGCTGTTAAATGGTCTTTCTCTCACACTCTTCAGAGTTAGCTGTTCTTTTTCCTCTGATCGGTCTGGTCTTGACCGTTTAACAGCACTGAGATGATCAGAAATCATCACATCTGACTCAAGTATTGTTCATGTATGCTGGAAATCAACACCAAGTGCCTGAACTGTCTGTACTTTCTTGAAGTTCAACGTCAAGCTTGAAACTGTTGAGGTTAATATGTTTTCAGTGGTTTTAGTTCTCTTTCTTTGCATATAATGAATTATTAGTAATGTCTGATGAGTTCATGTAAACTCTAAGATCAGAAGCACTCTATGCAAGTACGTGAATGCAAATCTCAATGTGGCCACAAGCAGCGCTGTAGCGGACATCAGTCTTCTTCTATGGCCAGTTTTCTCTTTCAGGTCAGTTAATATCGTTGCATTTGACGGGAATCATACAGAGAAACTTAGTTAAACTGTTGACATGTTTATAGCGGACGTCAATGCGTCTGATTTGAGTGTACTTGTGTAGAGTTTCTGCTTTAATATTTCTTGAATTCACAACGGCTATTGAAGTTTCACAAACTTTGTACAGAAAAAGAATTTATTTATGCATTTTGGAATTTTTAAGAAAATAAAAGTCATGCTGAAAATCAAGTAAATTTGTCATCTGATGTCTGAAAGATGTAATATTTATTTCCAAAACCAGTGAATGTAGATGTTTCATGTGATTAATAACATTGTTTTTCATGCACTGCTCCATTTTACTTCCATTCACTCTTAAAAAATAAAGGTTTCAAAAGGGTTTTTTAGCAGCGATGCCATAAAAGAACCTTTTTATTCTTGGTGTGACAAACATTTTATTGATCTAAAGAACCCTTTTCTATGGAAGCTTGTTTCCACCACTGAATAAAACATCAAAAAGGTATAATTGCGACTTTTTATCTCAGAATTGCAAGTTTAAATCAAGCAATTCTGAGAAATTGCAAGAAAAAGAGTCAGATTTGTGAGTTTATATCTTTTATAACTCTCAATTCTGACTTTATTTCTTGCAATTTTTGAGAAAAGAAGTCAGAATCGTGTCATTAAAAAGTCAGAAATCTCCCCTTCAGCATCTTTAAACGCACCGAACTTTACAGTTTTATTCATATCTACACTAGCATTCAAAAGTTTGGACACATTACTATTTTTAATGTTTTCAAAAGAAGTCTCTTCTGCTCATCAAGCCTGCATTTATTTGATCAAAAATACAGAAAAAACAGTAATATTGTGAAATATTATTACAATTTAAAATAATGGTTTTCTATTATAATATACTTTAAAATATAATTTATTTCTGTGATCAAAGCTGAATTTTCAGCATCATTACTCCAGTCTTCAGTGTCACATGATCCTTCAGAAATCATTCTAATATGATGATTTATTACAAATGTTGTGCTGCTTAATATTTTTTTATAACGTGATACTTTTTTTCAGGATTCTTTGATGAATAAAAAGTTAAAAAAGAGCAGCATTTATTTAAATTAAATCTTTTGTAAAAAATATACACTACCGTTCAAAAGTTTGGGGTCAGTATTTTTTTTCTTTCTTTCTTTCTTTTTTGGAAGAAATTAATACTTCTTTTCAGCATGGATGTGTTAAATTGATAAAAAGTGATAGTAAAGATTTATATTGTTAGAAAATATTTCAATTTTGAATAAATGCTGTTCTTTTTGACTGTTTATTCATCAATGAATCCTGAAAGAAGTATCACAGTTTCCAAAAAATATTAAGCAACAACTGTTTCCAACATTGATAATAACTGAGTATCAAATCATCATGTTAGAATGATTTCTGAAGGATCATGTGACACTGAAGACTGGAGTAATGATGCTGAAAATTCAGCTTTGATCACAGGAATAAATTATAAATTACACTTTACTGTATATTCACATAGAAAACAGCTGATTTACATTATAATAATATTAAGTGATTTTTCGTATATTTTTAATCAATTAAATTCAGCTTTGATCACTGGAATAAATTACACTTTACTGTATATTCACATTGAAAACAGCTGATTTACATTATAATAATAAGTGATTTTTCGTATATTTTTAATCAAATAAATTCAGCTTTGATCACAGGAATAAATTATATTTTAAAGTATATTAAAATAGAAAACCATTATTTTAAATTGTAATAATATTTCACAATATTACAGTTTTTTTCTGTATTTTTGATCAAATAAATGCAGGCTTGATGAGCATAAGAGACTCTTTCAAAAACATTAAAAATAGTAATGTGTCCAAACTTTTGACTGGTAGTGTGTATTCTGAAGGCTTGTTCATACATCATTCACCTTCTGTCTGTTGACAGTATTTTCTGATTTATCTCCAAAATCCCCTCTTGCATTTCAGAAAACTTGTAATACAAAAAAATATTTGCGATTCCTAAAGCAATCAGTCGATTACGGTGTTTATATGTAGCGTCTTCCCTTCAGTGTTTTCGTGTTTCAACACTGTTTCTTCAGATTCTCAATCTAACCTTCAGCCGTGTCTCGGTGGAGAACTGTAATGTTTGCACGCTTTATTCTGTGGTTTAATTGGAAACGTCTGTGGAAAGCCGCACCGCAGATGCCGGAGGGTCTGCAGTCGTTCGTTTTTTGGCTTTTTCTGTGAAAACAACGACTAACTGAAGGTACGCAGGCTCTTTCCTCCCTCGTGAACGGCCGGGAACCAAATCAAAATAAACAAAAGCAGGAGAGCTGCTGGAGGGGGAGGAGAGCCGCGGGAGTGACACTGAGCCGGGGTCGTTCCTCATTTATCTGCTTTCAGGACTGACCCAGATTTCAACCCCCACTTCACACACACACACACACACACACACACACGGATTGTAGAGCCAGCATTGTGTCCTGTGGGTACAATGTCCTATTCACGATGGCCACGTCAATGTAAGGAGACTCTGTGTGTGTGTGTGTTTCTGAAGGATCACTCCTTTACACACACACACAGTCCTTCCTGAGTCGATCTGATGTTGAGTTGGCATGACTTCTCCAAGCTGGAGTCACAGACAGAGCTGGCATGAACAACAACAGCGTCATTGTGTGTTCGAGAGTCTCGATCAGTAACCAAACTCCAGATCTGATCAGACTAGAGGAGATTCATTCACGGGAGCTCTCAGGTTAAGAAGCCTGTAATTACTGCCATTTGTTAAGTCAATCGTCACTAGATCGAGTTGAGAGTGTGTGTGTGTGTCGTCCTTTAGGCTCGATCAGTTGAGGTTTATTTGACTGCATTGAAACTATGAGAATTAAACATGAGCTGAAAACTGCTGTTCATGTCAGATCTGGTCCATTAAACTATCAACAGATAAAGCTTTTAATTTCAGGTATTAGTAAATGTTAATTAAGTATTTTTCATGTTAACTGACGGAACCGTCAGCGATGTATTTTGTTGTTGTTCTCCGGATGGATCTGATGGTTTCTGCAGGCTGATTTATTCCAGAGAGGAAAGAGGAATGCAGGGGGAGGAATTATATTACTGTAGGAATGTGGAGAGGAAATGACAATTTATGGCCAACAAAAATTCATAAAGCAAGAAAAAATTCACCCGGAGAGAGAAATACAGATGAACGCTTTCATTCAGATCAGAATCTGTGAATAAATAATCTCACAATCATCAGGAATCAGAAACACACAAACATCAGTGATCCGTCGGATCAAACTCCGTTCTTTAAGTGTGTGTGTGTGTGTGATTTTACAGTCATGAATCTCGTTCTTTCAGGTGTGAAACTCTTTTTTTTCTCTCAGTATAAAGATCTCAGATCTCATCCAGATGAAATCAGCTGAGACTGACAGCAGTTTGAACGTCTGCCAGGATCCAATCAGATGCTGGGAATTCTCTAGCCATGTGACACGCCGCATCTGTTGCCATGGTGAGAACCCGCAGCTCACTGTAAACAACAGGCTGAAAGAGAGAGAGAGAGACGTCAGAGACTGTGTGTGTGTGAACATGTTTCTACACGTGTGTTTTACACATAAATGCTCAGTATGAATTATTATCACCGGCTATCCAATGAAAAGTGATTCTGTTCATTGCAAAGAAATGATGTTCTTCCTCCGTTTTCCAGCGCTAAACATTCTTAAATCAAGTTTAAAGGGTTAGTTCAGCCAAAAATGGCGTTCCACACCCGTAAGACCTTCGTTCATCTTCAGAACACAAGATATTTTTGATGAAATCCGAGAGGTTTATGACTCCTCCATATGCTAATCAACACTTTCAAGGTCCAGAAAGGTACTAAAGACATCGTTAAAACAGTCATGTGACTGCAGTGGTTCAACCTTAATGTGACGAAGAGACGAGAATACTTTTTGAGCGCAAAAACAAAACAAAAATAACCACTTTATTCAACAATCTCTAGTGATGGGTGATTTCAAAACACTGATTCATGAAGCTTTCGTTTTGAATCAGTGTATCAAACGTCACGTGAACCATTGAAATTTCGAAACGTTTCGAAACACTTATGACGTAACGAAGCCTCGTTTACTGAAATCACGTGACGTTGGCAGTTTGATACACGCTTCGAACCACTGATTCAAAACAAGATTCGTAAAGCTTAGAAAGTGTTGATTATATTGCTATGAACGAGTCATAAACCTCTCGGATTTCATCAAAAATATCTTAATTTGTGTTCTGAAGATGAACGAAGGTCTTACAGGTGTGGAACGACATGAGGGAGAGGAATTAATGATGATTTATTTCCTGTTGAAGGTCATGTGACGTATGAATGTCGTCTGTACTCACAGGATCTGACAGATTCAGCCGCGGCATCTTTCTTCAGCGATTCATCCGTCTGAGTTTCCCGCATCTGCAAACACACGTGAGCTTTAGACTCTGCGACGACACTGAACATGACGGTGATCATGTGACACTGACGGTGTTTACCTTGATCAGCTCTTTGAGGTATTCAGCTCGACTCATCAGACTCTTGATCTGAAATGAGAAACAAAACTGATAGAAGTGATCGGTGTGAGACTGAGATCAACGCTGAGCCCGAGTTCAGCACTGGATCATCTGATTCAGAGAGCGAGAGGGTTTGTGAAGGACTGAGCGCCTGTATTCTCTCGGAGCAGGAGCTGTTTTTATTAGCCGAGGGCCGAATATCACAGCGGTGACATCATTAAAACAACAGATCATGTGATCTGGACGAGTTTAGGGAAGAAAGGAAACGTCCAGCACATTTTAATAGGGTTAGTATTGCCAGTATCATTTATATACTATTATAGTTTGAATTATATATATATTTTTTTTTATTTTATTTTGCGTATTCATTTTCTTTTTTAGCGTTTTTAGTAATTCTGTTGTTTTTGTCATTTTTTTGTAGTGCATTTTTAATTTTTTTTATAAGTCTATATAGTTCTTATTTTAATTTTAGTTATTTTAGTATATAGAGTTAAACTAAATGAAAACGAGAAATTCTGCCTTGGCAACTAGCTGAAATCAAAGTTTCATTTTATTTCAAGTAACATCTTTTTTTTTAAGCAATTAGTTTTCATTACCAATAATAATCCTTTGGCAAAACACTGATTCCTGATTCAGGGCGGGAATCTTTACAACACTTTCAGTGACATCATCTTCATCATCATCTTCACAGGGCCTAAAACTAACTTTTTGCCACACCTGCCAATTCTCTATTCCAATTTCAATACAAAAACTAAAACTACTAGCCAAACTAAAATAAATGTAAAACAATATTAAAGACAGTAGTTACAGGTAGAGACACTGAATAAACGTATAATAACACTGCATAGTCATCACTGTATAAATGAAACATATATTAATACTTATTAAAGATACAAAAGTTATTCAGTCAAGAGCAGTGAGTGATTTTCTCTTTGTCTTTTGTAGTTTGATTAACATTAAAAACACAGACAGCAGCAGGAATATTAGGCTGCTGTCACTTTAAGAGCTGATGCACGGATCCTATAAACTGATGCACGTGTGTTTACTTTCTCAACTGTTTACGTTCACTTAAGATGTAACTGACTATGTACTAGTATACTCGATATTTTTTGACAATTTAGCAAGACTAAGCTCAGTTTAGTATTTGCGCGCTGTCTGAGATGCAGCTTTCTGGGTGCGCGCGAGTAACGAAATGAGCTCCCTTTCGAGTCTTCTTGCACTTGAATATTTAAACTTTCATGATGATGCAGCGCTGGCCCGTCAACTGTCCTGAGCATCTTTTATGCATTGTTAGAATTCATAAAAACACTCGCCAACGGAGATTTTTACTCGCATTTGGCAAGTGTTAATTTTTGGTGCTGCATACGGGGCTTGACCCGTCCAGAATGAACACTGATCATCTCACCTCGAGGTGGAGCAGCTCTCTGCGGCGGCCTTGAGCTTCAGCTGGAGGAGACAGAGAGAGAAACACTACAGCACATTTCAGTCCACTACAAACACACAACAACAACACCGATAAAAATGAAACCTTCAAACCCTATCAATGTGCACACCAAAAGCCAATTTAATTATTTGCATGAATACATACAAATCTATTCATGCACAATGCAAAGACGCGAATAGACGCACTGGACGACGTGAATAACATGACGCGATTGCTGCGATATTCGCCTCTTCGCGCAAGTTGAAAAATTTCAACTCAAGTGGGAAATTCGCATGATGTGTTGTCGCGCAAACCAATCAGCGAAGAGCTTATTGACATGTCCGGTTGTATCAGAAAATGAGGAAAGCATTATTGTATACCCTGAAATTTATGACACAACTTCTTATTCATACAGAGACGGGACAAAAAAAGGAGTTGGAGAAAAGTACGCGAGGAAGTTGGACCTGGTAAGTGATGAAAATATGCGTCTGTTAAGCCGGGTGCACACTGTGTGATTTATATCAGTCCATTATGATTGTTGCTTTTCAGACTGTACGAACATGATCCTCGTGTCACATGACCGAACGACAGTCGAGACGCGCACATGAAAACTTGTCCGGAGTTTTACATCATCAACCCACACGCGTTCGGTGACTGTGAGCTGCGTTACACGCGGGACTGAAATGGTGACAAAAACATCTCTAGCGTTAATTTTGATCACGGCTTGTCTTGAAAAACGAAGACAATTTGACGCTTATCGTAGAAGTCACACTGCGGGACTGTGCGCCAAATCTTCTGACACTGACAGAATTTCGTCTGAGGAAAAATTTGATCGCAACGGTCATTAACCGGCTGTCTGTAAACGTCAAACTAGCGATCAAAGACTACAGATTTTAGCCTAGGATTACAGGAATCTTTTAGGATTTTCAAAATTTGTCTCAGACGACCAAATCGTGGCCAAAATCGCACAGTGCGCACCCGGCTTTACTTGATTCTAGCTATGAGTTTTACATTACTATGCACAGCCTGGGATTCCCGGTGAAGACACTCCTCATCGCGCAATGTTTTTATTTGCGCGAATGACGAGAAAATCAAGTAATCCCACGAGCAATCTAGAGCGAATAAAGACAGATTTATACTCGACGCGTCCACAAGTTTGCTTGGGTGCGCACGTCAAAACGTAATCGCGGCTTCGGCGGAAGTGCGATTTACGGAAGAGGATTAGGGCCAAGCAATAATAAAAAAATAAAACCATCTCGAGATTAAAGTTGTTAAATTTCGAGAAAAAACTTGTTACATTTCGTGAAAAAAGTCGAGATAAAATGTTGAGAATAAACTCATTCTCGTTAAATTACGAGAACAAATTCGTTAAATTATGAGAAAAATGTCGTTAAATTTCGAGAAAAAAGTCGAGATAAAATGTTGAGAATAAACTCATTAAATTACGAGAAAAAAAAGTCGTTAATTTAATGACTTTATTCTCAACATTTTATCTCGACATTTTTCTCGAAATTTAACGACTTTTTTCTCGTAATTTAATGACTTTATTCTCACCATTTTATCTCAACTTTTTTCTCGAAATTTAACGAGTTTTTTCTCGTAATTTAATGACTTTATTCTCAATTTTATCTCAACTTTTTTCTCAATTTAACGAGTTTTTTCTCGTAATTTAATGACTTTATTCTCAATTTTATCTCAACTTTTTTCTCGAAATTTAACGAGTTTTTTCTCGTAATTTAATGAGTTTATTCTCAACATTTTATTTCGACTTTTTTCTCGAAATTTAACAACTTTAATCTCGAGATGGTTTTATTTTTTTATTATTGCTTGGCCCTAATCCTCTTCCATAGCGATTATCTCGTTTGCACGACATTTTCTCTTACTTTGCGAGACGCGGGCGACGCGAATGACGTGACGCGATTGCCGCAAAAACAAGATATTCGCATCAAATGCGAATAAAATTAGAAAATATACAATGGTATAAACGCCTTATCCGTTTGGGAAGGAGCGTGCGCTGCGGAGCCAGGCAAATATATAAATCAAGGTTTTACACAATGCGAATATTCGCTTCGCTTTCGGTGTGCACACACCATAACACTCTCTGAGCAAGAGTACAAACTGAGAAACGTTTCACAACCAGGCTTATTATGTCTCGCAGATGCCTGAGTCTCGCACACTGAGCCCTAGAGCGGCTGTGTTTTGATTAGGCCGGCGCTGGCGTTAGCAGCCTGACAGATCCACAGCGGGAGCGAAAACCCTGCAGCGAAACGTGAATCCAGCAGGGTCTCGCTCTCTGAGCTCACTTCATCCTCCAGCCTTGAGTAGTTTAAGAGATAACAGTTTTCATTTGTTTCAGTATTTAATAACACTGAGAGCTGATCTCAACGAGATCCAGATGGCAGCGAGATCGTACCGCACACGCTGACCTGGCACAGACCCATCGCCACATCTGGACGTTCTGCTGTTTCATGTGTAAGTAACTTTACCCGCCAGCGCCAGCAGCAGCTCGCCCAAACTCTGCTGGTACAGATCCAGCGTGTCGTAGTCCTCCGCGCCGCTCTCCTCCTGCACACACAACTCCGTTACCCATCATGCAACACTGCAGCTCACATATGCAAATGAGCCATCATAACAGTTACCTGGGCGACAGCAGTGGACGCTACTTCCAGCGCAGCCAGTAAACGGGGGTGATCTCTGGACATTTCTGTGAAAGACCAAAGATCTGAACGTGACGGTCGCTGCGGGTTTATTGTGTTAGAGTACAGTAGTGTTACTGCTTACCTCTTAATATGTTCCTGGTTGATTTCGCCGCCTCAAAGCTGATTTTGTTGTCCGATCTGACCAGAGCTTTGAGCTCCTCGGCTCGAGAAACATACTGATTCACCTGAGAGAGAACAGAGAACACTTAAGAAGGAACTGATTATCATCTCAGAGTTCTCACGGGTGTTTAGAGTCACCTTCTGTCTCAGCGCTTCCTTCCTCAGTCTGTCCGTTTCATCTGAAAGCACAGAGATCGTGAGAACGGAGATCCGCGCACTCATGTATCAGAGAAACAGAGGCGTTTGTGTCTTACAGTGAATGGCAGGAACGAAGTGTTCCAGTGCACTACAGTAGAGAGATAACGCAGCCGATCGCTCTCCATCCTGGTCCTTCTGCACCGCCTGCATCACCAGCGCTTTCTACGAGACAAATAATCCACTTCATACATCTAGTGTCTGTCACACGAGCTCAGAAACAGAGAGAGAAACAATATATACTCTTTAAGAAAATGTGAGGTGCTTGCTGTGGCAGAACTCAGCTGATCAGTTTCTAGGGTTGCATGGGTGGTTGCTAGGGTGTTATTAGGCAGTTACTAAGGTATTATGCGTGGTTGTTAGGATATTCTGGCATTGCTAGAGTGTTTTGGGTAGTTGTTAGGTGGTTGCTAGGGAGTTGCTAGGGTGTTTGTGAGATTGCTAGGGTATCGCCAGGCAGCTGCAAGGGTGTTGTGGATGGTTGCGAGGGTGTTGTTAGTTGGCTGCTAGGGTGTTCTGGGTGGTTGCTAGTGAGTTGCTATGCTGAAGTGTTGCTAGGGCATTGCTAGGGTGTTCTGGGTGGTTGTTAGGGAGTTGCTAAGATTTTCTGGGAGGGTGCCATGATATAAATAAAGGTGACTTGACTTGACTAGTTGCTGGGGTGTTGCTAGGGTGTTCTGGGTGGTTGTTAGGACGTTGCTATGTAGTTGCAAGGGTGTTATTAGTCAGTTACTAGGATGTTCTGGGTGGTCACTAGGGAGTTGTTAGCCTGGGGTGTTGCTAGGTGGTTACTAAGGCATTGCTAGGGTGTTCTAGGTGGTTGCTATGGAGTTGCTAAGGTATTCTGGGTAGTTGCCATGATATAAATTAAGGTGACTTGACTAGCTGCTAGGGTGTTGTTTGGCGGTTGCCATGGTGTTGCTAGGCAGTTGGTAGGGTGTTCTGGGTGGTTGTTAGGATGTTGCTATGTGGTTGTTTGTGTGATTGCTAGGGTGTCACCAGGCAGTTACTAGGGTGTTGTGGATAGTTGCGAGGGTGTTGTTAGTCAGTTGCTAGGATGTTCTGGGCAGTTGCTTAGGTATTCTGAGTGGTTGCTAGGATGTTGCTAGAGTACTCTGGGTGGTTGCTAGGCAGTTGCTAGGGTGTTTAAACTGGGAAGTATGCAAGAGATGATGCTTTGCTTTGCAAGCACTGCTAAATAATAAAATCTGAACTGAATCAAGAGCCCATGAATCAATATCTAATTGAATCATGAAATCAGTGGCAGAAGCAGCTCTAAAATAAACACACAAGCCTGTTAATATAATCCTGTGTTTGCAGAGCAGCATCTGCGTGACACATTTGCTCAGGTTTGGTCTGACACCAGCGACGAGCAGCAGCGGTTTCGCCACTTCAAGACTAAAATAAACATGTGAGTGTTAGCGTGACTTCATCTGCGCTGACTCTCTCACACTCACAGCCTTCCCGAGGCTCTCAGCGCTCGGCATGTGCTCCAGATCCACGAAGGGATGCAGGAAGAACTCGTGGAACGTGATGCGGGTGTCCGGGTCTCTCTCGAGCAGCCGCAGCAGCAGGTCCCGACAGTCACGAGAAACTCTGGCTCCGGACGGCAGCTGCACACAGAGAGCAGGGAACATCACTGTCTAACAGAACGGCACCATCTAGTGCTGACAGAGAGAATTAACAGCTCAATTTTTATGGAGTATTACAGTGTTTATTCTAAATGATTTATCAGTGTTTTAAATTCATGTTCCTGGTAATCTCAAATCAGAATATCTTCTCCTCCCTCTTGCAGCATCTCTGATGACGAGGGCGGGGCAACTCATATGAGATCCACCAATAGCAAACCACAACCATCCAATCAATTCCCCACAGACAAAATCAAGCCCCGATCTACATTTGTTCTTGTTTGCAAAGCCATTAGTGCAACTTCTCTTTGTAACTGGATCCAGTATTCTCACCTCGACGGGTTTCTCACTGCGGATCTTCTCTTCCAGTTCAGCGAATGAGCGTGAGGCAAACGGAGCCCGTCCAAATAAAGCTTCTGCCCTCAAAAAAACACACATACACCAGCGTTCAAACGTCTGGAATCATTTAGATTTTCAAATGCTTTTGAGAGTCTCTTCTGCTCACCAAGATTCATTTATTTGTTAGAAAATACAGTAAAATCAGTAATATTGTGAAAAATTCAGTAAAAACTGTAAAATATTATTCCAATTTAAAAAAAGCTGTTTTCTGTGTGAATATATAATAAGCTGTAATTTATTCCTGTGATCAAAACTGAATTTTTGATTAAAAATACAGTAAAAATCACAAAATATTATTTCAATGGTAAATAGCTGTTTTCTATGTGAATATATAGTAAAATATAATTTATTTCTGAGATCAAAGCTGAATTTATTTGATTAAAAATACAATAAAAATCACAAAATATTATTTAAATGTAAAATAGCTGTTTTCTATGTGAATATATAATAAAATATAATTTATTTCTGTGATCAAAGCTGAATGTATTTGATTAAAAATACAGTAAAAATCACAAAATATTATTTAAATGTAAAATAACTGTTTTCTATGTGAATATATAATAAAATATAATTTATTTCTGTGATTAAAGCTGAATGTATTTGATTAAAAATACAGTAAAAATCACAAAATATTATTTAAATGTAAAACAGCTGTTTTCTTTGTGAATATATATTAAAGTGTAATTTATTCCTGTGAACAAAGCTGAATTTTCAGCATCATTACTCCAGTCTTCAGTGTCACATGATCCTTCAGAAATCATTCTAATATGATGATTCGCTGCTCAAGAAACATTTATGATATTATCAATGTTGAAATCAGTTTTTGTGGAAACCTAGGAAGATATTTTGAAGAATGTTAGAGCGCAAACATCATTGGACCTGAGTGAGCTCACCGTACAGAATGACCCCGACGGACCACAGATCCACTCGAGCGTCATAATGCCGTCGACACACCATCTCTGGAGCCATGTAGAGCGGAGAACCTCTCAGAGCGTGCTGCTCGTCCCACGGACTCATGTACTGCGCAAAACCAAAGTCTACACACACACACGCTTCAGTCATGCTATTATCCCTGTGGAGATGCTGAAGATCACAGTTCAAACGACACGTAAGTCTCACCTGCGAGCTTTAACACGTTTCCACTCAGCAGAATGTTCTGAGGCTTGAGGTCCAGATGAGAGATGTTCTTCTCATGGAGAAACTGAAGAGCACATGCTGAAACACACACACACACACATCCATCACTTCTACACTGGCCTTTTCTCAGTGTGTATCACTCATTTGTTTCATTTGTTTAGGCATGTGACGGAATCAAATTTTCATGTTGCGATTTATTGCTGAAGCTTTTATCACGGTATACGGTATTATTACGATATTGAAATAAGTTGCAAAAAAAAGTGTTGTCATAGTATAACAGGTTTAAGAACTCTGAATGTTTAAATACAATAATACAATACACCAAAAATATATAAAGTAAAATTTTCAAACAGATTAAAGTGCAAAAGAATATAAAGAACAACAGGAAACACTTCACAATAAGATCTCATTATTTAATGCATTAAAGGGTTAGTTCACCCAAAAATGGAAATTATGTCATTAATGACTCTCCCTCATGTCGTTCCAAACCCGTAAGACCTCCGTTCATCTTCAGAACACAGTTTAAGATATTTTAGATTTAGTCCGAGAGCTTTCTGTCCCTCCATTGAAAGTGTTTGTACGGTGCACTGTCCATGTCCAGAAAGATACTAAAAACATCATCAAAGTAGTCCATGTGACATCAGTGGGTTAGTTAGAAGCTTTTGAAGCATCGAAAATACATTTTGGTCCAAAAATAACAAAAACTACGACTTTATTCAGCATTGTCTTCTCTTCCGGAATCCTTTCCATTGAATTGATTCCATTGAATCCTTTCATCTGTCGGCGTTGGTAATGCACTTTTACGTGGTTGTTTTTGGCGATTAGGACATCCGCAGCATGCACACTTACGCACCATTTAAAAAAATATAGCAATACCAAAATACAAACAATGTAGAATAGCTTGAATACAGCGTGCGTCTCCCTCAGACTGTAAACGAAGCTCTGGCGCACCGGATAACACGTCATCAGCGTCACTGCGGAGTCGTGAACCCGGATGAACAACAGACCCGGAAGAGAAGACAATGCTGAATAAAGTTGTAGTTTTTGTTATTTTTGGACCAAAATGTATTTTCGATGCTTCAAAAAATTCTAACTAACCCACTGAATGTCACATGGACTACTTTGATGATGTTTTTATTATCTTTCTGGACATGGACAGTGCACCGTACAAACACTTTCAATGGAGGGACAGAAAGCTCTCGGACTAAATCTAAAATATCTTAAACTGTGTTCCGAAGATGAACGAAGGTCTTACGGTGTGGAACGACACGAGGGCGAGTCATTAATGACATAATTTCCATTTTTGGGTGAACCAACCCTTTAACTAAGATTGAGCAATAGCTACATTTGTTACAGAAAGTATTATTTCTTTGTTAAGAAACACAACTGATCATTGTTAGTTTTATCTCAGGTCCATTAAATACGTTCTTTTGATTTTAGTAATGTTATTAAACAGTAACTAAGAAATTAACATTAACCAAGAATAATTAATGCTTTATAAGTATTTTTCATTGTCAGTTTGGTAATAATGAATTAACATGTTCACTAATGAAGCCGTATGTCTCAGAGTTTTACTGAACAATAACAAATAATCAGAACATTTCCAATCATGTTGTAGTCCAGATTAAAATATAAAAATGTTTAAGTGTGAAAATAAATAGCGTATTAAGTCTTAAAGTATTAAGTATTTGGTGCTGAGATGAACAACACTGAGATTACAAAAATAATGAATGGCTGTTTGAAGCATTTTAAAAACTTCACTAGCGCAGCTGCTTTGTTTGTGGGTTTTCCGGGGTAACCGCTGCATTTCTGCTGTCAGAGAGTGAGCGTGCACTTTCATTCAGCGTGTCTCCTTCACTCGTTCCGTCAGGTGCTTCTCGTGCACATTGGGCTTGTTTACATCCGAGCGCATGTCCCTTTGACGCAGAATACAGCGGTGTTGTGCATTTTATACGGTTGATGGGGAAAGTATTCTTAAATGCATTATAAAAATTGAAATAATTGTTAATAAATCATTATTTGCGGTATTTTGAAATGCCCGCGATAACAATATCGTGCATATTCATTATCGTGATATATCGCATTACCGAATATCAGCACAAGTCTACTTTTGTTTCAGTTGTTTCATTCATTTCATGTGTTTCATACCAATCTCAGGTCCATTAAATAATATTACTAAAATTAAAACCTATTAAACAGTAACTAAGAAATTAACATTAACTAAGAATAATTCATGCTTTATAAGTATTTTTCATTGTCAGTTTGGTAATAATGAATTAACATGTTCACTAATGAAGCCGTATGTCTCAGAGTTTTACTGAACAATAACAAATAATCAGAACATTTCCAATCATGATGTAGTCCAGATTAAAATATAAAAATGTTTAAGTTTGAAAATAAATACCGTATTAAGTCTTAAAGTATTAAGTATTTGGTGCTGAGATGAACAACACTGAGATTACAAAAATAATGAATGGCTGTTTGAAGCATTTTAAAAACTTCATTAGCGCAGCTGCTTTGTTTGCGGGGTTTTCCGGGGTAACCGCTGCATTTCTGCTGTCAGAGAGTGAGCGTGCACTTTCATTCAGCGCGTTTCTTTCACTCGTTCCGTCAGGTGCTTCTCGTGCTCTTGTTTACATCCGAGCGCATGTCCCTTTGACGCAGAATACAGCGGTGTTGTGCATTTTATACGGTTGATGGGGAAAGTANATGTCACATGGACTACTTTGATGATGTTTTTATTATCTTTCTGGACATGGACAGTGCACCGTACAAACACTTTCAATGGAGGGACAGAAAGCTCTCGGACTAAATCTAAAATATCTCAAACTGTGTTCTGAAGATGAACGGAGGTCTTACGGTGTGGAACGACACGAGGGCGAGTCATTAATGACATAATTTCCATTTTTGGGTGAACTAACCCTTTAACTAAGATTGAGCAATAGCTACATTTGTTACAGAAAGTATTATTTCTTTGTTAAGAAACACAACTGATCATTGTTAGTTTTATCTCAGGTCCATTAAATACGTTCTTTTGATTTTAGTAATGTTATTAAACAGTAACTAAGAAATTAACATTAACCAAGAATAATTAATGCTTTATAAGTATTTTTCATTGTCAGTTTGGTAATAATGAATTAACATGTTCACTAATGAAGCCGTATGTCTCAGAGTTTTACTGAACAATAACAAATAATCAGAACATTTCCAATCATGTTGTAGTCCAGATTAAAATATAAAAATGTTTAAGTGTGAAAATAAATAGCGTTTTAAGTCTTAAAGTATTAAGTATTTGGTGCTGAGATGAACAACACTGAGATTACAAAAATAATGAATGTCTGTTTGAAGCATTTTAAAAACTTCACTAGCGCAGCTGCTTTGTTTGTGGGTTTTCCGGGGTAACCGCTGCATTTCTGCTGTCAGAGAGTGAGCGTGCACTTTCATTCAGCGCGTCTCCTTCACTCGTTCCGTCAGGTGCTTCTCGTGCACATTGGGCTTGTTTACATCCGAGCGCATGTCCCTTTGATGCAGTGTACAGCGGTGTTGTGCCTTTTATACGGTTGATGGGGAAAGTATTCTTAAATGCATTATAAAAATTGGAATAATTGGTAATAAATTATTATTTACGGTATTTTGAAATGCCCACGATAACAATATCGTGCATATTCATTATCGTGATATATCGCATTACCGAATATCAGCACAAGTCTACTTTTGTTTCATTCGTTCCATTTGTTTCATTTGCTTCATTCGTTCCATTTGTTTCATACCAATCTGCTGCAGGCAGCGGCGAGCGACTCTTTCCGGGAGGATCCGGCGACTGCGGATAAAGGAGGACAAATCTCCTCCTGAACACCATTCCAGAATCAGATAGATGTGATCACTGTCCCACTGACGGACAGAGACAGGGATGAGGATGAGTACATCAACACACACACAGAACTGCATGCTGGGAATGTTCTATCCATACCTGGAAGTCTTTGAGCTGCACTATGTGAGGATGCCGGACCGTTTTCAGGATCTCGATCTCGGTCAGCAGATTCTCCATGGAGGTTTTATTGAGACTTTTCTTACTGACCACCTTCACAGCCACCGCCTCCCTGCTGTCCGTCTGCAATCACACGAGCTGTCAATCAAATCATGCAGATCATCAATAAACACACGATATGATCAGAGATCGATAATCACTCGCCTTTCTGAACGCTTTATAAACTGTCGCGTATGTGCCGCTTCCCAGTTTCTCGGTGAGAATAAAGTCTTTGAGCTTCGGCGGAGCGAAACCCGCGGCCATCCCGAACCGGCATCAATCAATCAATAATCGATAATCAATGATATTTACAGCGGTTTCCTCTGCGGAATCTGAGCCATTAAAGCGGACGATTCAACCTCAGACTGTTGACTTTATAATATTATTAATCATATATTATTTAATATATGATCAGATGATCTTGTACATTTCATAAGCGTGTTGACATGAAGCGCAGCGGGTCTGTTTACTTCCGCGCTCTGACGTCACGCACCAGAAACTGAAGCGCGCTCACGTCACTGACACCTGCCGGCCAGATCAGGTACGTTTTTATGTTATAATAATGACTTTTTAATAATTAAGAATGTCATAATTGACTTCTATGTCATAATTGTGACATAAAAAGTCAAAATAATTACGTATTAGTTTATAATTGTGACTTGGTATGTCATAATTATAAATTTATATGTCATAATTTCTACTTTTTAATAATTTAGTATGTCATAATTGACTTCTATGTCATAATTGTGACATAAAAAGTCAAAATAATTACTTATTAGTTCATAATTGTGACTTGGTATGTCATAATTATAAATTTATATGTCATAATTTCTACTTTTTAATAATTTAGTATGTCATAATTATTAATTTATATGTCAATTTCTACTTTTTAATAATTTAGTATGTCATAATGGACTTCTATGTCATAATTGTGACATAAAAAGTCAAAATAATTACTTATTAGTTCATAATTGTGACTTGGTATGTCATAATTATAAATTTATATGTCATAATTTCTACTTTTTAATAATTTAGTATGTCATAATGGACTTCTATGTCATAATTGTGACATAAAAAGTCAAAATAATTACTTATTAGTTCATAATTGTGACTTGGTATGTCATAATTATGTCATAATTTCTACTTTTTAATAATTTAGTATGTCATAATGGACTTCTATGTCATAATTGTGACATAAAAAGTCAAAATAATTACTTATTAGTTCATAATTGTGACTTGGTATGTCATAATTATGTCATAATTTCTACTTTTTAATAATTTAGTATGTCATAATGGACTTCTATGTCATAATTGTGACATAAAAAGTCAAAATAATTACTTATTAGTTCATAATTGTGACTTGGTATGTCATAATTATGTCATAATTTCTACTTTTTAATAATTTAGTATGTCATAATGGACTTCTATGTCATAATTGTGACATAAAAAGTCAAAATAATTACTTATTAGTTCATAATTGTGACTTGGTATGTCATAATTATGTCATAATTTCTACTTTTTAATAATTTAGTATGTCATAATGGACTTCTATGTCATAATTGTGACATAAAAAGTCAAAATAATTACTTATTAGTTCATAATTGTGACTTGGTATGTCATAATTATGTCATAATTTCTACTTTTTAATAATTTAGTATGTCATAATGGACTTCTATGTCATAATTGTGACATAAAAAGTCAAAATAATTACTTATTAGTTCATAATTGTGACTTGGTATGTCATAATTATGTCATAATTTCTACTTTTTAATAATTTAGTATGTCATAATGGACTTCTATGTCATAATTGTGACATAAAAAGTCAAAATAATTACTTATTAGTTCATAATTGTGACTTGGTATGTCATAATTATGTCATAATTTCTACTTTTTAATAATTTAGAACGTCATAATTGGCTTCTATGTCATAATTATGTCATAATTTCTACTTTTTAATAATTTAGTATGCCATAATTGACTTCTATGTCATAATTGTGAAATAAAAAGTCAAAATAATTTCTACTTTTTAATAATTTAGTATGTCGTAATGAACTTTTATGTCATAAATGGGCTTCTGTAATTCTGTACTGCGGGTTTGTGCTGTTTTGGGGGATGAATGACTGATGAAATGGGCTGAAATGACTGAAGTGTGTTTATTTCTGTTCTGAGTCACGCGGCTGTTATAAATAGCGTCATGTCGCATCTGGCCGGCAGGTGGCGCTGTGCGGCGCTTCAGCTCACATTAATAGAATGGAGCAGGAAGAATGGAAAGCAGCATGAACGCTCGAGTGTGAAAATGGGCGGACGCTGTGTCTGATTGGTCGGATACAGTGTGTTTGCATAAAAAATTCCTCGATTTTTATTCTTCATTTTGTGTTTTTTCCAAATGTATTACTGCAATTATTTAGGTGTAAATTATACTTTATTCAGAATCAGCGCGAATCATAGTTTTTCTCGATGTATTTATGTTTTATCTAACTTAAATTAACATGTTTTATCCGTAAAACATTTTTCCAAACAATTACATCTAGCCTTTCCATCAAAAATATATATATAATATAAAAAACATCGTGAGATTTGCATGCATCTCAAGGGAGGATTCTGCGGTCTGGGCCGCCGAGCGCCTCCTAGCGGAAGGATCAGTTCATGTCTCTCCCTGAACTCATATCCAGTTCATCCCGGCAGCGGTGAGGCGGAAGATGGCGGAGCGCGTGGCTGCACGTTTGTCCGCTCAGGAGGAGCAGATCGAGGCGTTGAGTCGCGAGATCCGCCGCCTGCAGGACGGACTGACGGGCGGGTTCGACTTCAGCACCCTGGCCAGCGGCCCGAGCCTGGACGCGCTGCGCACCGAGAACGAGAAGCTGAAGTACCGACTGCTGCACCTCCGCCGGAGCCTCCGAACCGAGCAGGAGCTGCAGGAGCAGAAGCAGAGGACAAACACCCAGAAGAACCAGAACCAGAACCAGACTGAAGAACCAAAGGAGAAGATCCGTCCAAAGGTGCGTGACTCCAAAACACCTGCAGCTGAGAGAGAAAACAATCACACTGAATACAGAAGATCCTGGACCTATCTATCTATCTATCTATCTATCTATCTATCTATCTATCTATCTATCTATCTATCTATCTATCTATCTGTCTGTCTGTCTGTCTGTCTGTCTGTCTGTCTGTCTACCTGTCTGTCTATCTACCTGTCTGTCTGTCTATCTACCTGTCTATCTATCTACCTGTCTGTCTGTCTATCTACCTGTCTATCTGTCTACCTGTCTGTCTATCTGTCTATCTGTCTATCTATCTATCTATCTGTCTGTCTGTCTGTCTATCTATCTATCTATCTATCTATCTATCTATCTATCTATCTATCTATCTATCTATCTGTCTATCTATCTATCTATCTATCTATCTATCTATCTATCTATCTATCTATCTATCTGTCTGTCTATATACCTGTCTATCTGTCTAGCTATCTATCTATCTACCTGTCTGTCTGTCTGTCTGTCTGTCT
Source organism: Anabarilius grahami (assembly GCA_003731715.1). NCBI lineage: Eukaryota > Metazoa > Chordata > Actinopteri > Cypriniformes > Xenocyprididae > Anabarilius > Anabarilius grahami. The sequence continues at coordinate 1,730,794 of RJVU01050255.1, read as the reverse complement.
GTATGTCTACCTTTCTATCTATCTATCTGTCTATCTATCTATCTATCTATCTATCTATCTATCTATCTATCTATCTATCTGTCTATCTACCTGTCTGTCTGTCTGTATATCTGTCTACCTGTCTGTCTGTCTATCTATCTGTCTATCTGTCTATCTATCTATCTGTCTATCTATCTGTCTATCTGTCTATCTATCTGTCTGTCTGTATGTCTACCTGTCTATCCATCCATCTATAATATGTTCTATCCATGTTTTTGTGTATTTCAGCAGAATGCTGCACCATGTCGATCCAGTGCATCAGATGTTCAAGAGAAGAACAAGAAGAAGGAGAAAGTGAAGGTGGAGACCGCAGGAGAGGTACAGTAAGAGCGTCTGCGGTCACTGATGTCAGTATCTCACTCCAGCACAGCTGCTGTCACTGTGACCTCTGACCTCTGAACTCTTTCTCTCATGCACTGGAGCAGCTGAAGCCGTGGCCTGGTTTCGTCTCTGATCGTCTGGAGCTGTATGAGCGGCTGAAGAAGGAGAGCGACGCTCTTCTGGCCGAGCGGGTTGCGAGCGCTCACTCCATCGGCGTTCAGCTCCCGGATGGACAGACGCTGAAGGCCACAGCCTGGGTCACGAGCCCGTATCAGCTGGCCTGTGCCATCAGGTGAGGAGCTGCTGGATGAATGAGGTTAAACCCGTCTGTTCATGACTGTGTTCATGTTGTTGGTTTGTGCTGATGCAGTCAGGGTCTTGCGGATAACTGTGTGATCGCGCGTGTGAACGGAGAACTGTGGGATCTGGACCGACCGCTGGAGGCCGACTGCAGTCTGGAGCTGCTGCGCTTTGACCATGAGGACGCTCAGGCCGTGAGTTTCCTGAATATACAGTGGCGAGAAAAAGTATGTGAACCACTTGCAGAATCTGTGAAAATGTGAATAATTTTAATAAAATAAGAGAGATCATACAAAATGCATGTTATTTTTATTTAGTACTGTCCTGAGTAAGATATTTTACATAAAAGATGTTTACATATAATCCACAAGACAAAACAATAGCTGAATTTATTAAAATAACCCCATTCATAAGTATGTGAACCCTTGATTCTCAACACTGTGTGTGGTTACCTGATGATCCACGACTGTTTGTGTGTTTTGTGATGTTGTTCATGAGTCTCTTGTTTGTTCTGAGCAGTTAAACTGAACTCTGTTCTTCAGAAAAATCCTCCAGCTCCTGCAGATTCTTCAGTTTTCAAGCATCTTCTGCATATTTGAACCCTTTCCAGCAGTGACTGAATGATTTTGAGATCCATCTTTTCACACTGAGGACAACTGAGGGACTCAAACACAACTATTAAAAAAGGTTCAAACATTCACTGATGCTCCAGAAGGAAACACGATGCATTAAGAGTCGGGGGGTGAAAACTTTTGGATTCAAATATCAAGGTAAATTGTACTTAATTTGTCTTCCGGGAAAAATGCAAGTGTCTTCTGTTGCTTCCGAAGGGAAGTACTAAATGAAAAACAATGATATTTAAGCAAAATAAGAAAAATTGTGACATCTTCATCCTGTTCAAAAGTTTTCACCCCCCGACTCTTAATGCATCGTGTTTCCTTCTGGAGCATCAGTGAATGTTTGAACCTTTTTTAATAGTTGTGTTTGAGTCCCTCAGTTGTCCTCAGTGTGAAAAGATGAATCTCAAAATCATTCAGTCACTGCTGGAAAGGGTTCAAATATGCAAAAAATGCTTGAAAACTGAAGAATCTGCAGGAGCTGGAGGATTTTTCTGAAGAACAGAGTTCAGTTTAACTGCTCAGAACAAACAAGAGACTCATGAACAACATCACAAAACACACAAACAGTCGTGGATCATCAGGTAACCACACACAGTGTTGAGAATCAAGGGTTCACATACTTATGAATGGGGTTATTTTAATAAATTCAGCTACTTTTTTGTCTTGTGGATTATATGTAAACATCTTTTATGTAAAATATCTTACTCAGGACAGTACTAAATAAAAAATAACATGCATTTAGTATGATCTCCCTTATTTTATTAAAATTATTCACATTTTCACAGATTCTGGAAGTGGTTCACTTACTTTTTCTTGCAACTGTATCTGAATATACACACACACACACACACACACATTAGTTGTTTTCCGTCTCAGGTGTACTGGCACTCCAGCGCTCACATCCTCGGAGAGGCCATGGAGCGTTTCTATGGCGGGTGTCTCTGCTACGGGCCGCCCATCGAGAACGGCTTCTACTACGACATGTTCCTGGACGGACAGAAGTGAGTTGAAGGTGTTTCAGAGCTGATCTTCATCTGGTCAGATCTTCTGTAGCGATCAGTGTGTGTGTCGTTCACAGAGGAGTGTCGAGCACAGAGTTCAGTGATCTGGAGCTCATCTGCAGAGGAATCATGAAGGACAAGCAGCCGTTTGAGAGACTGGAGATCAGTAAGGAAACACTGCTGCAGATGTTCAAGGTGAGATTTGCTTCAGTAGTTAGTTCAGACTTCATCACATGGACTCCATAATAACTAACATTAACTAAGCTGTTAGTCAATGCATTCACAAATGAGACCTTACTGTAAAGTGTTTCCTCTTTTTCTAGTACAACAAGTTCAAGTGTCGCATCCTGAACGAGAAGGTTTCCACGCCGACCACGACGGTCTACAGGTAACACAGGAAGTGATGTTTCTCCAAACAGCTGCTGTAACGCCTCGTTCCGTCATGAATTTAGCCTCTTCCCGTGGCAGGTGCGGTCCTCTGATCGATCTGTGTCGCGGGCCGCATGTACGACACACGGGCAAGATCAAAGCGCTGAAGATCTATAAGGTAAACAGATTTTGATATGATCTGAAACGACGTGTGAAATTTAGTTTCTATCAACACTGATTCATCTAAAACACTGATGATCCACAGCTGCAGTTCTACAAGAGCTTTATTCAGTCCAGCGAGATGACAGATGCTCTCAAAGTGAACTGAATAGAATTGAATATAATTAAATGGAATGTAATTAAGAATTACATTTAGTTGAACAGAACAGAATTTAATTTAATTGAATTTAACAGAATTTAATTTAATGAAACAGAATTAAATTGAATTGAATGAAACAGAATTAAATTAAATTTAATGGAACAGAATTGAATTGTACAGAACAAAACAGATTTTAATCGAACAGAATTAAATTTTACAGAAGAGAATTGAAATGAATTGAATGGAATTTAATTGAATTGAATTAATTGGAATTGAATGGAACAAAATGGAATTGAATTAATTGGAATTGAACAGAACAAAAAAATTAAATTAAATTGAACAAAACAAAATTGAATTGAATTAAATTAAATGGAATTGAATTGAATGGAATAGAATTCAATTGAAAGGAACAGGATTAAATCGAATTGAAAGAAACGTTAAATTGAATTGAATGGAGCTTAACAGAACTTAATTGAATGGGTTTGAATTGAATGGAATGGAATTAAATTGAATTGAATGAAACAGAATTAAATTGAATTTAATAGAACAGAACAGAACTAAATTGAATTTAATAGAACAGAACTAAACTGAATTTAATAGAACAGAATTAAATTGAATTTAATGGAACAGAATTTAATTGAACAGAACAAAACAGATTTTAATCGAACAGAATAACATTTTACAGAAGAGAATTTAATTGGAATTGAACAGAACAAAAACATTAAATTAAATTAAATTGAACAAAACAGAATTGAATTGAATTAAATTGAATTAAATTAAATGGAATTGAATGGAATAGAATTCAATTGAATGGAACAGGATTAAATCGAATTGAACGAAACGTTAAATTGAATTGAAGGAGCTGAACAGAACTTAATTGAATGGGTTTGAATTGAATGGAATGGAATTAAATTGAAGTGAATAGACTTAAATTAAATGGAATGTAGTCAGACAGAACAGAATTAAATTGAATGGAACAGAATTAAATTAAATTGATTGAATTTAATAGAACAGAATTGAACTTAATTGAATGGAATTAAATTGAACAGAATAGAATTAAATTAAATTGAATGGGACAGATTGGAATTGAGTTAAATTAATTGGAAATGAACAACTAAATTTAATTGAATTAGATGGAATGGAATTGAACAGAATATAATTGAATGGAACAGGATTAAATTGAATTGAACGGAACAGAATTCAATTGAACGAAACAATACAATAGAGCTGAATAGAAATTAATTGAATGGAATTTAATTGAATGGATTTGAACGGAATGGAATGTAATTGAACTGAACGGAATAGAATTGAATTGAACAAAACAGAATTGAACTGAACAGAACTGAATTTAATTGAATTGATTTGAATGGAATTGAATAGAATGTAATGGAATTGAACTGAACTGAATATGTGTCTGTTGTGTAGAATTCCTCCACGTACTGGGAAGGCCGCTCTGACATGGAGACCCTTCAGCGGATCTATGGAATCTCTTTTCCTGACAGTAAAATGCTGAAGGAATGGGAACGTTTCCAGGAGGAAGCTAAAAACAGAGACCACCGCAAGATCGGGAAGGTGCAGTATGAGAGAACGTCAGCTGATTTACTGATCTCTCACTTTTTCATTAGCTAAAATATTTATTTAAGATTTCAAGTTAATATTTCTATAATTTATATATAGAATTGGCTGTTTTTCATCTCGAAAGGGTTTTTCTTCATTTTTAAGTTTTCTTAATGACCGTGAGTGAATGTGTTTCTCGACTCTTGTAAGGAGCAGTCGTGTCTGTCTTGCTCTGTTCGGCTCATAATTTCACACAGATGTTTTTTATCCTCATTTCTCTCGTTCTCTTGCCTCGTTCAACCTCAGCGCTGCACATATCGGCCGTGTCACATGATATATAGTGGGTTATCTTGTATATTTTTATACTGTCGCTGGGGCCAGTTTGTCAGATCAGACATGTCTCTTCACCTCCTGCGGAGCAACGATGTCACTTCCTCCTCATGTGTGACTGAAGGAGGTTGTTAAGATCTGGTGTGATTTACAGGATCAAGAACTTTTCTTCTTCCACGATCTGAGTCCAGGAAGCTGCTTCTTTCTGCCGCGAGGAGCTTTTATCTACAACACACTGACGGATTTCATCAGGGTACGTCTGAGCAAGAGCACAACACAAACCACAGTTCAGCCCTCAATAACACCCTAACGTTCTTCCGTGTGTGTGTGTGTGTGTGTGTGTGCAGGACGAATACTGCCGACGCGGCTTTCAGGAGGTGGCGTCTCCAAACATCTATAACAGCAAACTGTGGGAGACGTCGGGTCACTGGCAGCATTACAGTGAAAACATGTTCTGCTTCCCTGTGGAGCAGGACGTCTTCGCTCTGAAGCCCATGAACTGCCCTGGACACTGGTGAACACTGACACCGCAAACACTCAGAATCTGTCTTGTGTTCCAGAAGAAACATCTAAACATGCTTTCCTGTAGCTCAGTGGTTAGAGCATGGCAGTAGCAATGCCAAGGTCATGGGTTCGATCCCAGGGATTGCACATACTCAGATACAAATGTATAGTATAATGCAATGTAAGTCGCTTTGGATAAAAGCGTCTGCCAAATGCATAAATGTAAATGTAACATTCTTAAATCAGGATACGTTCACTGGAGAAACAAAATGACTGAAGATATTACGTTTTGTTTACTGAGTAATGCATCAAAATGAAATGAGTTTGTGCTTAAAACAAGAACAAATATCTGCTAATGGAGTCAGAAAAATCAACTTCATTCAAAGTGAAAACAATTTTTCTGACCCTATTGGCAGATTATTTAGCTTGTTTGAAGCAAAAACTCACTTCATTTTTAGATATTTGGACTGGAAACAAGACTAAATCTAAGTAAAAAATGAATGCATTTAATCTGTCATTATCTCCCGTTTCCTTCCTCCGTCAGTCTGATGTTCGGTCATCGGCCGCGCTCCTGGCGTGAACTTCCTCTCAGGCTGGCCGACTTCGGCGTGTTGCACCGTAACGAGTTCTCGGGAACGCTGACGGGTCTGACGAGGGTCCGGCGCTTCCAGCAGGACGACGCTCATATATTCTGCACTATTGATCAGGTGCAGCGAGGCGTTTCAGCCTGTGTCATGCATTATTAATCATTTTTTTCAGTGTTTTCAGAAGCTCATGATTTAGGAAAGACACAATCTCACAATCGAACTTTATCTGTCACTTACATAAAGTGTGCAACTGTCTGACGCTCTGAAAGCTCGCTTTACTCCACCAGCGGTGACCTGTAATGCCTTCATTAAAGCAGATCATTTGGAGATGTTTGTTCGTGTTGTTTCAGATCGAGTCTGAGATGAAGGGCTGTCTGGATTTCTTGCGCTGCGTGTACGACGTCTTCGGCTTCTCCTTCCAGCTGTATCTCTCCACGCGTCCGGAGAAGTTTCTGGGAGATGTCGCAGTGTGGAATCAAGCCGAGAAGGTTCCAGAATGCCATTTATCTGCCGTCTTTGAGATTTGTGGTGTTTTTCTTCAGTATTAACTGAGGTTTTATTTTAATAGCAACTGGAGAACAGCCTGAATGAGTTCGGAGAGCCGTGGAAGCTGAATCCAGGAGACGGGGCTTTTTACGGACCGAAGGTCAGAACTCCTGCGTTCATAAATCACCTCAAACTATGGAAGCTTGTTTCCACCACAGGACAAAAAAAAACATAACTGTCATTGTGATGTTTTATTTTGCAATTCTCACTTTTTTCTCAAAATTGTGAGACATAAACTTGCAATTCTGAGAAAAAAAAAAAACTCACAATTTTGACATTTTCTCACAATTGCGAGTTAATATCACACAACTCTGACTTTTTGCAAGTTATAAAGTCAGAATTGTGCCGCGTCTCCTCTGGGTGGTTTCTACCGCGACCACACAACACTATCTTGGTCACGAGCCACTTCCTCTACTCAACTCCTGTAAAAGGTTCACCTTTATAGATTCAGGAGGAGTCAGGTAGGCGTATGATATTTTCTTCTTAGATTATATTATCTCAGGGTCTACTCTGATCACTACCGCACCTCCTAGTCCTGGGTGATCCTTCGGTTCAGTGCACCACAGCTGGCTCCTCGCCCTCAGAGGACAGCTATGCCTGCTAATGCACTCCCACGGCACACTCTGTTGCGACTGATTGACAACCTTGACTGACTTTGTAAAGTCCGTCGGGATATCTTTATAAAAATCTATCTATTTCAGACACTCAACTTCTGATACCCCAAATGGATTCTCACTTTACAACAATAAACAGACCGAGACAACACAATCAGAGTTTGAGGACAGTCCTCATTCTCATTTTATTATTTCTTGCTAAGGCAAAAGCTAGATACACCTCTCTATGCCAGCTAAGCTGGAAGTTCCATGGACCGGGATAAAGAATTATATTTTAAAGCTTACCCTCTTCTCTACTCAGTATATGTTCTCTCTAAGAACATCAGGTGTCTTCTTTGATGTTCTGAGGGTCGTGGTCTGGAGATGGCTTCCGCTTGCTTTAAGCTCTTTCTTCAACAGATCTTTCACACACACCAGAGCTCTAATAGCCACTGCTTTTAAATTCATTTGACGCACATTATCTCTTCATTACGCACATGTTGCTTCTACTTGTGTTAACATATTACCTGCATGCGTCAATTGCTGTGTTACTTGCGTCTATCATCTTTTTTACTTGCATCAATGCATTGCGTCAATGGCTTTAGCAATACACGCATTTTTTATTGTACATTTTAATCAGATTTCTACCTCGCTAGACATTTGTTTTTCTAACTGTCTTCATTTTTGGCAGTTACACACATCAATGCTTCTGTTCTCCAGAACCCATGTTCACCCACACACATAATGCAACATACGTCATCTTCACAGGATGTGGTATACACTACACTTGAGCAGACAGCATGTGTGCTTTTGTTTGTCACCTTATGTAAAGTTCATGACCCCTAGAAATTCTCCAAGATCAACAATTTTCTGCTTTTTATTATATCTTTACTTATAATTTAACTCTTAATGAAATTGTTTGGAAGAGAACACTCCATTTCTCATGACAAGAGAAATGAACTATGATTGCAAAATAAACTACGATTGCGAAAAAACAAACTGTGATTGCAAAATAAACTACAATTGCGAAATAAACTACGATTGCGAAAAAACAAACTGTGATTGCAAAATAAACTACAATTGCGAAATAAACTACGATTGCGAAAAAATAAACTATGATTGCAAAATAAACTACGATTGTGAAAAAATAAACTACGATTGCGAAAAAATAAACTATGATTGCAAAATAAACTACGATTGTGAAAAAATAAACTACGATTGCGAAAAAATAAACTATGATTGCAAAATAAACTACGATTGTGAAAAAATAAACTACGATTGCGAAAAAATAAACTATGATTGCAAAATAAACTACGATTGTGAAAAAATAAACTACGATTGCGAAAAAATAAACTATGATTGCAAAATAAACTACGATTGTGAAAAAATAAACTACGATTGCGAAAAAATAAACTATGATTGCAAAATAAACTACGATTGTGAAAAAATAAACTACGATTGCGAAAAAATAAACTATGATTGCAAAATAAACTACGATTGTGAAAAAATAAACTACGATTGCGAAAAAATAAACTATGATTGCAAAATAAACTACGATTGTGAAAAAATAAACTACGATTGCGAAAAAATAAACTATGATTGCAAAATAAACTACGATTGTGAAAAAATAAACTACGATTGCGAAAAAATAAACTATGATTGCAAAATAAACTACGATTGTGAAAAAATAAACTACGATTGCGAAAAAATAAACTATGATTGCAAAATAAACTACGATTGTGAAAAAATAAACTACGATTGCGAAAAAATAAACTATGATTGCAAAATAAACTACGATTGTGAAAAAATAAACTACGATTGCGAAAAAATAAACTATGATTGCAAAATAAACTACGATTGTGAAAAAATAAACTACGATTGTGAAAAAATAAACCACGATTGCAAAATAAACTACGATTGCAAAATAAACTACGATTGCAAAAAAATAAACTACGATTGCGAAAAAATTCAGAATTGTGAGAAATAAACTTGATTGCGAAAAAAGTCATAATTGAGAATAATAAACTACGACTGCGAAAAAATAAGCTGATTGCGAAAAAATTCAGAATTGTGAGAAATAAACTTGCGACATACGAGAGTCATAATTGCGAGAAATAATAAACTACGATTGCGGAAAAAATCTGAATTGTGAGAAAAAAACTTGCGATTGACGAGAAAATCATAATTGCGAGAAATAAACTTGCAATTGCGAGAAAGTCATAATTGAGAGAAATAAACTACGATTGCAAAAAAATTCTGAATTGTGAGAAATAAACTTGATTGCGAAAAAAGTCATAATTGAGAAAAATAAACTACGACTGCGAAAAAATAAGCTGATTGCGAAAAAATTCAGAATTGTGAGAAATAAACTTGCGACATACGAGAGTCATAATTGCGAGAAATAATAAACTACGATTGCGAAAAAAATCTGAATTGTGAGAAATAAACTTGCGATTGACGAAAAAGTCATAATTGCGAGAAATAAACTTGCAATTGCGAGAAAGTCATAATTGAGAGAAATAAACTACGATTGCAAAAAAATTCTGAATTGTGAGAAATAAATTTGTGATTGTGAAAAAAATCATAATTGCAAGAAATAAACTTGCAATTGCGAGAAAGTCATAATTGAGAGAAATAAACTATGATTGTGAAAAAAAACTACGATTGCGAAAAAAAGTCATTATTGTGAGAAATAAACTTGTGATTGTGAGAAAAAGTCAGAATTATGAGAAATAAACTACGATTGTGAAAAAAATCTGAATTGCGAGATATAAAATTGCAATTGTGAGAAAAAAGCAATAACCTTTTTTATTTTTATTTTTTTTGTTTGTTTTCCATGGCGGAAACAAGCTTCCATATCCAGACGTTTCCCAGCAGGAATAATCATTTCTCTGAACTCTTCTGCTCCAGATTGACATCAAGATTAAAGACGCCATCGGCCGTTATCACCAGTGCGCCACAATTCAGCTGGACTTCCAGTTACCCGTCCGCTTCAATCTCACATATGTGGGGTGAGAACAGCTCCGCACTCGCTGTAAACGCTCAGACGGCTTTACAATCTGTGTTTTAACTGTCTGAACCGTTGCAGGAAAGATGGGGATGACAAGGCCCGACCGGTGATCATTCACCGCGCCATTCTGGGCTCCGTGGAGCGAATGATCGCCATCCTCACGGAGAACTACGCCGGGAAGTGGTGAGAAACTGTTCTGAATCATTTTATTCAGTGTTGTTATTGTTAGCTTAAACTATTAAAAATAAATAAATCATAAATAAATAAAAGCTGTTAAGATAATTGTGGTTACAGTGGTAATTATTTATTGTAGTAACCGCTTACATTCAGTGGCATTACATTGCAAAGCTGCATCACATTTTGGTTGATGTCAGAAAAGTGATTGTACTTTGAATAACTGAAGTCTCATCAAACTTGACTTCACGTGATTTGAGGTCTTCTTAAGCTTGTTGTCGTTGTGTCTGTGTTTCCTCAGGCCGCTGTGGTTGTCTCCACGTCAGGTGATGCTGGTGCCGGTTAACCCAACTCTCGAAGAATACGCCAAACAGGTACAACATCAGCTCTGTCATCACTTACTGAAGAACAGAGAATGTTCCTGCTCTTATTATGAACGATTCGGGAGTGCGATTATGAGAAAAAAACGTATAATTGCGAGATATAAACTTCTGTCAAAATTGCGAGAAATAAGCTTGCGATTGCAAGAAAAAAATCAGTTGTGAGATGAAAACTTGCATTTACGAGAAAAAAGTCAGAATTGTGAAATATAAACTTGCATTTATGAAGTCCGAATTGCAAGAAAAAAGTCAGAATTTTGAGAAATAAACTACGATTGGGAGAAAAAAGCCAGAATTGCAAGATAAAACTCTCTATAGTGAGAAAAGTCAAAATTGCGCAATAAACTCAGAGAAAAATCTGAGTTGCGAGATGTAAACTCACGTTTACGAGAAAAAAGTCAGAATTGCGAAATATGGTTTACGAAGTCAGAATTGCGAGAAAAAGTCAGAATTGCGAAATATAAACTTGGGTTTACGAAGTCAGAATTGCGAGAAAAAGTCAGAATTGCGAAATATAAACTCACGTTACGAGAAAAAAGTCAGAATTGTGAAATATAAACTTGGGTTTATGAAGTCAGAATTGCAAGAAAAAAGTCAGAATTTTGAGAAATAAACTACGATTGGGAGAAAAAAGCCAGAATTGCAAGATAAAACTCTCTATAGTGAGAAAAGTCAAAATTGCGACATAAACTCAGAGAAAAATCTGAGTTGCGAGATGTAAACTCACGTTTACGAGAAAAAGTCAGAATTGCGAAATATGGTTTACGAAGTCAGAATTGCGAGAAAAAGTCAGAATTGTGAAATATAAACTTGGGTTTACGAAGTCAGAATTGCGAGAAAAAGTCAGAATTGCGACATAAACTCAGAGAAAAATCTGAGTTGCGAGATGTAAACTCACGTTTATGAGAAAAAAGTCAGAATTGCGAAATATGGTTCACGAAGTCTATGGAAATTAAGTCAGAATTGCGAGAAAAAGTCAGAATTGCGAAATATAAACTTGGGTTTACGAAGTCTGAATTGCGAGAAAAAGTCAGAATTGCGAAATATAAACTTGGGTTTATGAAGTCAGAATTGCAAGAAAAAAGTCAGAATTTTGAGAAATAAACTACGATTGGGAGAAAAAAAACAGAATTGCAAGATAAAACTATAGTGAGAAAAGTCAAAATTGCGAGAAACTCAGAGAAAAATCTGAGTTGCGAGATGTAAACTCACGTTTACGAGAAAAAAGTCAGAATTGGGAAATATGGTTTACGAAGTCAGAATTGCGAGAAAAAGTCAGAATTGCGAAATATAAACTCACGTTACGAGAAAAAAGTCAGAATTGTGAAATATAAACTTGGGTTTATGAAGTCAGAATTGCAAGAAAAAAGTCAGAATTTTGAGAAATAAACTACGATTGGGAGAAAAAAAACAGAATTGCAAGATAAAACTATAGTGAGAAAAATCTGAGTTGCGAGATGTAAACTCACGTTTACGAGAAAAAAGTCAGAATTGCGAAATATTGTTTACGAAGTCAGAATTGCGAGAAAAAGTCAGAATTGCGAAATATAAACTTGGGTTTACGAAGTCAGAATTGCGAGAAAAAGTCAGAATTGCGAAATATAAACTCACGTTACGAGAAAAAAGTCAGAATTGTGAAATATAAACTTGGGTTTATGAAGTCAGAATTGCGAGAAAAAGTCAGAATTGCGAAATATAAACTTGGGTTTACGAAGTCAGAATTGCGAGACAAGTCAGAATTGCGAAATATAAACTTGGGTTTACGAAGTCAGAATTGCAAGAAAAAAGTCAGAATTTTGAGAAATAAACTACGATTGGGAGAAAAAAGCCAGAATTGCAAGATAAAACTCTATAGTGAGAAAAGTCAAAATTGTGAAAAACTCAGAAAAAAATTAATTGCGACATGTAAACTTGTGTTCATGAGAAAAAAGCCAGAATTGCAGAATTTAAACTTGCATTTATGAAGTCAGAATTGCGAGAAAATAATTCATATTCATAATTTAGAAATATAAACTACGATTGCGAGAAAGTCAGAATTGCAAGTTATAAACTCGCGATTGTGAAAAAAAACCCCCACAGAATCGTGAGAAAGAAACTACGATTGCGAAATAATCTGTTAATCTTTGTAATCATAGAATTGCGAGAAAAGTAATGATTTAGAAATATAAACTTGCGCTTACGAGAAAAAAAACAGTTGCAAGATATAAACTTGTTTTACTTGTTTATAAAACCCCACAGAATCGTGAGAAATAAACTACGATTGCGAGATAATCTGTTAATCTTTGTAATCTGTGAACTGTCCGTGTCACTTGCTGTTTTTATTGCCTTTCGTCCCCGTCACATATTTTAGTAATCATCATAAATTAGGCGTCATTCGAAACCTTAAACAATCAAAATTCACTGTGAAAACTGTTTTGAAATTGGATCTTACCATTGAAATAGTACTTTAAGCGACTCAATTTTTGTGAAATCAACTTGGTTAGACTTTGATTTTATAGCAACCTAAAGTCCAATAATCTTCTGAGCGTCTTGATCTTCCTCCCGCTCCAGGTCTGTAAACGGTTCGTTGAAGCCGGTTTTATGGCCGATGCTGATTTGGATTCCAGTTGCCTTCTGAACAAGAAGATTCGTAACGCACAGCTGTCGCAGTACAACTTCATCCTGGGTAAGAAATGAGCGTCCTCTGCGCTCAGTGTGGTCGAGTGTGAGCGCGTGCGCTGATACGCCAGCGTGTTTGTCTCTGTTTGTCTTCGCAGTGGTGGGCGAGAAGGAGCGTGTCACTAACAGTGTGAACGTGCGCACGAGAGATAATAAAGTGCACGGAGAGCTGCCGCTGGAGGAGGTGATGGCCAGACTGACGCTCCTCAGACAGTCCAGGTGCCGCAGCGCTGAGGAAGACTTCTGAGCCGCTGACAGAGTCTTTATCGTCTGAGATGGGAAATCAGGAATATGAAGGAGGAATACTGAACTGTTTACTCTGAGAGAAGCACTGGAGGAGCTTCTGTGAACGAGCGGCCGTGTGAAACGATGTGATGGTTTGATGTTAAAGTGTTTTGCTGTTTGTGTTCAAGTGCTGAAGGTTTGGAATAAAGACTCTGCATCATGTTTCTTGTTTGTCTCAGTCACACACGTACTGTAGCGTCTGTGTTGGAGAGGCTTTTGGACTGTTAGGTTTGATTACAGTAAGGGAGGAGTAAACCCTTCTGAGTGCCGGTCAGAGCACCAATAATGAGGAGACAGGTGATCAGGTTATACTTTTGTATTGGTAGAAAAAGGTAGGGCCACAGATGTACAGTCAAAGATGTGAATATAGTCTGAAAGATATTAAATACAATAAAGATAATGAATAAGCTAAATATATATATATATATAAACAATAATAACAATCTCGTCATTAATGTCATGCAGTGCCTATATACAGATAGTAGTGGCGCAATCAAGCAGCATTCAAGTGAACATCGTAACATTAAACACAAAACAACAGTTAACAGATCGACATTGTATCATAAGACATCGTTAGGAACCTATATTAATCATCTGTATCTCCATATCGAAATAAATAAATCAGGAAAATAATATGACTGATCTGCCTAACAGAACGATTGTTACAGGACATGTCTGGGCTTGTCCGTAAGATACAGATGCATACAAAGCTATTCAGATAACTATTAACACAAATATAAACAAAAGGGCTTACTTTGTGGTCAATGACTAACACCCAACAGTTACATCTGCAGCAATTCCCTTGAATGAACTGGAATTAGCGTCCTTTCAACTAACAGCTCACACTGAACACCCAAACACAACAAATAGCAGCCGATCAACTAACTACGCTGCCCTCTCCTGGAATGATATGGAATTGTTTCATAATAAAAAGGTCTCTCTCGTAGGAGCCTTTAATACAGTCTGAGAAACGGCATATAGACCAGTTTGTTGTGGAGGCATTCAGAATCTTTGCAATTAATGAATTAAATAATGAATTAAATGTTCCCTTTCAGCCATTTTACTCCATTATAAATCACACATCGCTAGGGTTATTATAGTTAACTGAAACTAAAAGGTTTTTGTTACTTGAAATAAAATAAACATTAACTGAAATAAAATAAACATAAATTTATATTTTAGCTCGTTCCCAAAGCTGCACTTTCTCATACTGTTAGAAAAATCAAGGAATATATCTTTCTGCGAAAAGTTTAGATCGTGTGTTATAAAATGAGATAAATATCTTAAATCTTCTCCCTAAAAAGATTAACCTGTTTTTTTAGACATGAAAATGCACTATCCAAACTTAAATGTTTGTAATTCAAGAATACTTTGGAATATAGACATAAGGCTGGTCTTGTTTCTGGTCAGATTATTGTAGAAGTGTAAGTTTATGAAAATATAATATTTTATTTAACATTTTACAAAACATGTTTTACTC
Organism: Anabarilius grahami; assembly: GCA_003731715.1. Classification (NCBI taxonomy): domain Eukaryota; kingdom Metazoa; phylum Chordata; class Actinopteri; order Cypriniformes; family Xenocyprididae; genus Anabarilius; species Anabarilius grahami. The sequence goes on along the minus strand of RJVU01050255.1, from coordinate 1,715,721 downwards.
TAAAACTGCAAGGAAATCAAAGACAAAAGTTGTGTTCCAAATTTCAGGTTGATATCTCAAAAAATGAGCTTTCAGTAAGATTGTTTGGATGCAGTACCACACTTTTACACTAGATGACACCCAAGCTCCATTACTGACCATATAAGGGCGCCTCCATTTCCATATGGTTTGAGTGATGAAAAATGCTTGTTGCAAATTGATATTGTTTTATTTTGAAAATCAAAATGGAATATGAAATATGGAAACTAGAGATTCTAAGCTTTCAAATGATTGAGCGTTATGAATCTTTTGTGTCGAATCATGATTCGCATCGCGTGTCAAACCGCCAAACGGCTGAAATCACGTGACTTTGGCGCTCCGAACCGCTGATTCGATACGCTGATTCATAACGCTCTGAAGCTTCATGAAGCAGTGTTTTGAAATCAGTCATGACTTTATAAGTCGTTACTTTATAATATATTCTCGTGGCTTTATAATATTAGTATTGAACCACTGTACTCACATGAACTGATTTAAATATGTTTTTAGTACATTAATGGATCTTGAGAGAGGAAATGTCATTGCTCAGGCCTCACTGAGCCATCGGATTTCATCAAAAATATCTTAATTTGTGTTCTGAAGATGAACGAAGGTCTTACGGGTGTGGAACGGCATGAGGATGAGTAATAAATGACATTATTTTCATTTTTGTGTGAACTAACCCTTTAAGCATTTTTCCCCCTCAGAAATCGGACTTTTATTTTGAACTAGCACTAGGACTTTTATGTTAGCGGAAGTCGGCAGTGGAGTCGTCGGGCAGCAGAAGCAGGGTTCGGGATGACAGCGAACGGACTGAAATGGGTTTTTGAACGCGGACGGAACGTCATGAGCTCGTATATGATGCTGGTTCTGCTGCTGCTGGACATTTACTCCAGCTGTGTGATCGGTGAGAGCGCAAACACTGCCTTGATAACGCTATTAGTGCTGTGTTGTTCTGGAAGTACCGTGTTTTTGGTGCAGTCCATCAGTAAAATCATGGTACTGTTTGAATTACATGTGCATCATGTAAATACTGGGGCATAAACACATGCTAATCACACTTATTTTTAAATACATGTACTTTATGGATGGAAATCTTCACAGATTCGTAATTAGTATCGTTTATAAATAAAAGAGAAGATTTAAAGGGCCAGTGCACCCAAAAATGAAAATTCTCTCATTATTTATTCACCCTCAAGTTGTTCTGAACATGTATGAGTTTCTTTCTTCTGCTGAACACAATAGAAGATATTTTGAAGAATGTGTGTAATCAAACAGTTAATGGTCCCCATTGACTTCCATAGTAGGAAAAAAAATACAATGGAAGTCAATGGGGTCCATTAACTGAATGCATATTGAATGAGGATTTTTATTATTATTATTGTTTGTGCATGGCATGGAAAGGTTTTTGCACATGCCTGAAACACTCTCTCTCTCTCTCAGGGTATCTGAGCTCGGCTCATGTGGGTCAGGAGCCGCCGTACACGGCCCAGCAGAGCCCGGTGATGAGCAGCCCGGCGGCCCTGACCGCGTCCTCAGGTGAGACTCGCACACTTTCTCACGCCGTCTGACAGTAGTGTGAGAGTGAGTCTCCAGCTGTTGTGTTTGTGTGTCCAGCGTCTCCAGTGGTCAGCGATAATTACACGTCCAGATGTCCCAGCGGCGGCCTCTGCTCCAAACTCCCGGCCGGATGCGTCAGCTGCTCGCTTCATCACAACTGCAGCTACGGCCGACCGGCCAACTTCAGCTGCAGAACACGAGCAGGCGTCCACTGCGTGGTGAGAGTCTCTGACGTGTTAATTCTGCGGAAATATTCCCTCATATTCAGTCATTTTACATCATAAATCACACATCGCCAGGGTTATTACAGTGAACTTTTGTTACTTGAAAAAACATAAACTTTAACTGAAATAAAATATTTAAAAAAATATATATATATTATTTCAGCTAATTGCCAATGAAACATTTCATTTAGGTTAATTTGATGTATATTAAAATAAATATGACTTTGTCATATTTTGAAATTATGACAGTTATAAATATGACAAAATATTTAAATTATGACATACTAAGTTATAAATATGACAAAAAATTGAAATTGTCAGTTATAAATATGATAAAATAATGAAATTATGACATACTTAGTTATAAATATTACAAAAAATTGAAATTGTCAGTTATAAATGATAAAATAATGAAATTATGACATACTAAGTTATAAATATGACAAAGGTTGAAATTATAAGTTATAAATATGACAAAATATTTAAATTATGACATACTAAGTTATAAATATGACAAAAAATTGAAATTGTCAGTTATAAATATGATAAAATAATGAAATTATGACATACTAAGTTATAAATATTACATAAAGGTTGAAATTATAAGTTATAAATATGACAAAAATATTTAAATTATGACATACTAAGTTATAAATATGAAAAAAAGAAAGAAATTGTCAGTTATAAATATGATAAAATAATGAAATTATGACATACTAAGTTATAAATATGACAATAATATTTAAATTATGACATACTAAGTTATAAATATGACAAAAAATTGAAATTGTCAGTTATAAATATGATAAAATAATGAAATTATGACATACTAAGTTATTATAAATATGACAAAAAATTGAAATTGTCAGTTATAAATATAAAATAATGAAATTATGACATACTAAGTTATAAATATTACATAAAGGTTGAAATTATAAGTTATAAATATGACAATAATATTTAAATTATGACATACTAAGTTATAAATATGACAAAAATAAATTATAACAGTTATAAATAGGACAAAATAATAAAATTGACATACTAAGTAATAAATATGACAAAGTTGAAATTGTTATAAATATGACAAAAAATAAAGTTATGACAGTTATAAATATGACATAAATATTGAAATTATGACATACTAAGTTATAAATATGACATAAAGGTTAAAATTATAAGTTATAAATATGACAAAAATATTTAAATGACGTTATATATGACAAAATAGTGAAATTGACATATAATAAGTTATAAATATGACATAAAATATTGAAATTATGACATACTAAGTTATAAATGACAAAATCTTGAAAGTGAGCAAAGTTGCTTTAGGGACATCTGCAGTTAATAAATCACAATATAAGTGCAAAATGTTCAAAAATCACAATAATATCATATCGTGGCGTAAGAATCGTGATATATCGTATTGTGGCGATTCACACACATATTCAAAAGTGGCGCAACTGTAATTTAAAATATTTAATTATATCATATTGGATGTTTTAGTGGGTAAATACGTGTAATGGACTATATGAGCGTTCCTTAGAACTTCCGCATTAATATAATAATAATATAAAATCTTGAAATTTTGACATACTGTTATAAATATGACAGTTTAAATTATGACAATTGTAAATATGACAAAATATTGAAATAATGATGTTATAAATGACAAAATAGTGAAATTATGAAATATACAAAGTTATCAATATGACACAAAATATTAAAATTATGATATACTAAGTTATAAATGACAAAAAGTTGAAATTACGACCAAAATAAGACTGTCTATGACTTACGATTGACCAGAGCGTGATGGTTTTCCTCGTCTGTGGCACGTTCATCAGTCAGGGCCTCGTCAGGTGTTCCTCTGTGTGTTTCAGAACGAGCGGAACGTGCCGCAGCAGAACTTCACGCTGACGCTGCCCTGTCGCTTCTGCTGGCAGCTGGACGCGTCTCAGTACCGCTGCTCCAACTCCACCAGCTGCCTGACGGTGTCGTGTCCTCGCAGACGCTACAACGCCTCCTGTGAGGTCCTGGAGCACGTGCACTGCTTGGGTACGCTCCACGTCTGCGTTCATTTGAGTCTTGTGTTGTTCGCACACACACAGAACTGGTGAGATGTGTGTTGAATGTGCTGTCGTGTGTGTCACAGGTAAACGAGGGTTTCAGAAGCGCCTGTTCTGTAACTGGACGGGAGGATATAAGTGGTCCACGGCTCTGGCGCTCAGGTGATTCACTTCACACTCATTTGATTCCTTTGATTCAATTGAATCTGTGTTAGTATGGTAGTATGACTGGCGTGTCTGTGTGTGCAGCATCACTCTGGGCGGCTTCGGTGCGGACCGCTTCTATCTGGGTCAGTGGAGGGAAGGTCTGGGGAAGCTCTTCAGCTTCGGAGGTCTGGGCATCTGGACCCTCATTGACGTGCTGCTGATCGGGGTGGGGTACGTGGGGCCGGCCGACGGATCGCTGTATATCTGAAGGGTTCATGACGGTGTTACTGTGACTCCTCCATCCCAGATTTCCAACCCGATTCGCACGCGTCGCCATCCAAACTCCCACTGCGGCAGATTCCCATCTGCTCTGAATGTGTGTTCATGCCTTCAGCAGCTCGTCATCACACACACACACACACACACACACACACAAACGCACTGCTCTGGGCCGAGGATGCTTGTACGGTTCGGTCAGAAGATGGTGGAGTCAAATATAGACAATATGAATCTAAACTCTTCTGTGTCGGTGTTTGTGTATATATGTGTAAATATGAGAGTGATTCGCTGTGCTGAATGTGATTTAGACATTTTATCTCACTGTTATTTCTGAATAAACCACTGTCAGGTTGATGATGCTTCTCACCTGTGTTTTGTTTTTATGTCTGTGTAACAATATTCCTCACAGATTCAGCAAGGTGAGACGCTGCATGTGAATCGTGTGCAAAATTAATAGTTATCACTAATTCTACAATTGATTGATTACAAGAATTGCTAACATTTTTTGTTTTACAAGTTCTCTGAAATGTGCAAATATGCAAATGAGGTGTTGTCTAATTAACCCTTTCATGCATGAATTATGATATCCACAGTCAGGATGCGTTTATGTTGCTCTCAGTGCATGAAAAACATGATTTTGCACATATTTTTCAAAGAGATTTTCAGATGTCCACTTGAGTGTACAGTATGGGGTTTTGTTTTTAACTGAAGATATACTGTATCTTCATAATACAGTAATAAAACAGTTATACTGTGTGTGTTTAACAAACCAATGAATAAAATATAAAATCATGTGAAAACAACTGAAATATATACAAAAAATATAATACAGCTTCAATCATTGCAAACGCAGTTGAGTTTGTTCCCATTCGACCAGCAGATGAAGAACTTCATACAAGTTGAAATTTGCATGTCTTTGATATCAGAACATGAGGACGTGATTCCATCAAAGATCTGGTGAAGGTACAACTCTGTGGAAACCAAACTCAGACTATGTAGAAAAAAGTAATCGGATTACTCTTTTGATGTAACAAGTAACATGCATTACAAGTAACATGCATTACATAATCAAATTGCTTTTTGATGTAACAAGTAAAGTAACACATTACAAGTAACATGCATTATGTAATCAGATTACATTTTGGTGTTACAAGTATTCTGAATACGTAATGCATGTTACTTGTAATGTGTTACTTGTAACATCAAAAAGTAACACAGCCGTAACATGCGTTACGTAATCATATTACTTTTTTGATGTAACAAGTAACGCATTACAAGTGACATGCATTGTGAAATCAGATTACTTTTTGATGTTACGAGTAAAGTAATCTGATTACATAATGCATGTTGTGTTACTTTACACGTAACATCAAAAAGTAACACATTACATGTAACATGCATTATGTAATCAGATTACTTTACTCGTAACATCAAAAAGTAATCTGATTTCACAATGCATGTCACTTGTAATGTGTTACTTTTTGATGTTACGTGTAAAGTAACACAACATGCATTATGTAATCAGATTACTTTACTCGTAACATCAAAAAGTAATCTGATTACATAATGCATGTTACTTGTAATGTGTTACATTTTTACATCACAAGTAACATGCATTATGTAATCATTACTTTTTTAGGTGTAACAAGAAAGGTAACACATTACAAGTAACATGCATTACGTACTTTTTGGTGTTATGTGTAAAGTAAAGCATTACTTTTTGATGTAACAAGGTAATGCCTTACAAGTAACATACATTATGTAATCATTACTTTTTTTAAGTAACGAGTAAAGTAATGCATTCCAAGTAACACATTATGTAATCAGATTACTTTTAGACATAACTGCAAATTACATTCTAATAACACAAATACATTTATTTACAGCCAAAAAAGTTACTGCAGTTGAAGTATTTTCAAGAACAACAGTCACAGTAATAGTATGAGTTGTAGCGGAAATATAGCTAGTGATGCATGATGTCCAATTTAGTGGATTAATTAGAATTTCCTCCCAATCTAAAATCAATACTTGGAAAATTTAACAATGATACGACTCTGGCATGTTATGGAAGCAAAATAGAAGAAAATCTCAAAATTGAGCAGTGCATGAAAATCACATCTCCTGGAATAGCTGTTCCTGATTGGTCGATGGTGCCACACTTCAGTGATTTCCTGCATTTACATTGATGCATTTGGTTTATGCTTTTATCTACAGTGACTTTCATTACAGGTATGGTCCACATTTACTCACCTTGATCCCATGCTGTACTGTTTAAGCTAGACGAATGTTACATATTCATGCACTTTTGTAGACTGTTTATTTTGTTAGATTGACGGGACATCATCGCACTTACTACAGGACTACTTACCAAATCAGTAAAAGCAGATGAAATATTAATGGAGCCGACGTTGCTGCTGAAGAGCTGCCAGAGTTTAGCATCAACCCTAATCAAACACATCTGAACCAGCTAACCAGGGTGTTCAGCTTCTCTGGTAAGTGTCTGTTATCTGCTCTCTATATATGGTTCCTCATGTATGCATCTGTGGGATTTTTTCACCTGTTTTATGATCCAGCAGTTAAAAGTATTTCACCTGATCACTTACAGTAGTAAAGCAGTACATACTGCAAAAAATTATGTTCTTCCTCAGTATTTTTGTTATGTTTTCCAGTACAAATAGAAATGTATGTATGAATGATATATGTACTGGAAAAGCAGCACTAGATGCACTTTGAGATGCAGAGTAACTGCTATTGAAATGTCAGTCTCTTTCATCAAATTCCAGCCTGAACATACATCTTTCTTTCTCTCAGGAACACAGAATCTCTCTGTCATCATGACTGAATGTAAGTGCTTATTTCTTCTGTTTGTACTTTCACAAACATTTGTGTTTTTAGTCCGGTACATCCTGACCTCTCACTGCAGCATCTGTTCCCACTTTCAGTTTCCTTTTTATAAAGCACAAATACTGTTCAAAAAGGAACTCTAGCACACTACATATATGATATAATATATTATTATATACTGCCAACTGCTTTCTAAAGAGCAGTACAGTATGGTAGACATTAAAAGGGATGTAACGAGTAAAGCATTACAAGTAATGTACATTACATAATCAGATTACTTTTTGATGTAACAAGTAAAGTAATGCATTACAAGTAACATGCATTACAAAATTAGATTACTTTTTTATGTAACGAGTAAAGTAACGTTACAAGTAACATGCATTATGTAATCAGATTACTTTTTTGATGAAACGAGTAAAGTAACACATTACAAGTAACATGCATTACATAATCAGATTACTTTTTGATGTAACAAGTAATGCATTACAAGTAACATACATTACATAATCAGATTACTTTTTTGATGTAACAGTAATGCATTCCATAATCAGATTACTTTTTGATGTAACGAGTAAAGTAACGTGCATTACATAATCAGATTACTTTTTGATGTAACAAGTACATTTACATTTACATTTATGCATTTGGCAGACGCTTTTATCCAAAGCGACTTACATTGCATTATACTATACATTTGTATCGGAGTATGTGCAATCCCTGGGATCGAACCCATGACCTTGGCATTGCTAGTGCCATGCTCTAACCACTGAGCTACAGGAAAGCCTCTAATGACTGCCTCTAACCACTGAGCTACAGGAAAGCCAAGTAACATGCATTATGTAATCAGATTACTTTTTTGATGTAATGAGTAAAGTAACGCATTACAAGTAACGTGCATTGCATAATCAGATTACTTTTTTGATGTAACGAGTAAAGTAATGCATTACAAGTAACGTGCATTACATAATCAGATTACTTTTTGATGTAACAAGTAAAGTAATGCATTACAAGTAACATGCATTACAAAATTAGATTACTTTTTTATGTAACGAGTAAAGTAACGTTACAAGTAACATGCATTATGTAATCAGATTACTTTTTTGATGTAATGAGTAAAGTAACACATTACAAGTAACATACATTACATAATCAGATTACTTTTTTGATGTAACAGTAATGCATTGCATAATCAGATTACTTTTTTGATGAAACGAGTAAAGTAACACATTACAAGTAACATACATTACATAATCAGATTACTTTTTTGATGTAACGAGTAAAGTAATGCATTACAAGTAACGTGCATTACATAATCAGATTACTTTTTGATGTAACAAGTAAAGTAATGCATTACAAGTAACATGCATTACATAATCAGATTACTTTTTTGATGTAACAGTAATGCATTGCATAATCAGATTACTTTTTTGATGTAACGAGTGAAGTAATGCATTACAAGTAACGTGCATTACATAATCAGATTACTTTTTGATGAAACGAGTAAAGTAACGCATTACATAATCAGATTACTTTTTGATGTAACAAGTACATTTACATTTACATTTATGCATTTGGCAGACGCTTTTATCCAAAGCGACTTACATTGCATTATACTATACATTTGTATCGGAGTATGTGCAATCCCTGGGATCGAACCCATGACCTTGGCATTGCTAGTGCCATGCTCTAACCACTGAGCTACAGGAAAGCCAAGTAACATGCATTATGTAATCAGATTACTTTTTTGATGTAATGAGTAAAGTAATGCATTACAAGTAACATGCATTACATAATCAGATTACTTTTTTGATGTAATGAGTAAAGTAATGCATTACAAGTAACGTGCATTACATAATCAGATTACTTTTTGATGTAATGAGTAAAGTAACGCATTACAAGTAACGTGCATTACATAATCAGATTACTTTTTGATGTAACGAGTAAAGTAACGCATTACAAGTAACGTGCATTACATAATCAGATTACTTTTCTGTGTAATGAGTAAAGTAACATGTTACAAGTAACGTGCATTATGTAATCAGATTTCTTTTTTGATGTGACAAGTAAAGCATTACAAGTAACGTACATTACGTAATCATTATCATTAATCAGACATTAAAAGGGATCGTTCACCCAAAGATGTGAATCCTGTCGTCAATGCAGTATGCTAGTGTGAAGTTCACATTCTCTGTGTTCACTGTGTCCTGATCAGCAGATGTATGGGATACACTGTGATTTGACTTTGTTTACACTGCTCTGCCTCGCAGAAACAAGTGCAGAACTTTAGCATAGATGTTTCTGGTGATGATCTGTGTGGTTTCTGTACTGGCAGAGCTTCAGTAACGTCAGTTCTGTCTTCAGCTACACAAGCTCTCTCCCACTCGTCCTGCACCCACATGCTGACAGTGATGCAGATCAACAGGCGTCTTATCGTTTCTCAGCAAAGCTGCACTTCCTGGAAGCGACTCATTCACAGTGCAGACGACTCCGGTGGGTTACTACTGAGGGGACAAGGTGACATATCAGTACTGTCCTTATTTCAGACACCCTTTAAAATATGTCAATCGAGCTGGATGTCGTCCACAAACAGGGACCCGTTTTAATTGCTCTGTCAGTATAAGACACTACTGCTGATCTTGTACTATTTCTGCACTATATAGTATGCACTAGAAGAAAAGGTTTCGTCAGGCGCTTCACATATAGGGGTTCCATCACGAACCATATCATCTGCAATTTTCAACTTTTTTGTTGTGCCAATGTTAGATTTTACATGTTACATTTTTGATGTCATTTATTAAATTAAGTGTAACATGAGGTGATGCAACATGAATTGTTTTGCATTTTAAAACACAAGGCAGTATACAGTATGTACTGGGTAGTAGAACAATAGAACAATATTCAGTTCTACTAACCATGACTTGTACTTTGGACACTGTTAAAGTTGGCAGGAAATGAAAAATCAATTTTGTGATCGCAAGTTATTGGATTTATTGTGAATGATTCATGCATGTAGCCTATGTTTCATTAGCTCCTTCCTTTCAAGGAAATTCTGTTCACAAGTCCTCCAGGCAGCTATTTTAGGCATCCAAGACCAAAGCCGTTTCTCAATATGCGTTCTTGTCTGTACTTGTGTTCTTGTGAAACGTCATCAGTCGCTGCCCAAGCACTGTTCCAATTCAAAGTTCACATCTAGCCAAGTACAGTTCAAATCCCTGGATGTGTTCTTGCTCCACCCCTTTTATCGAGGATGCTTCGAGAGGTGACTTGTGTGGACTTGAGACAGCCAGGTATCCCAGAACGCATAGCAAGCGTCAATGGTGGAGGAGAAAACCGGCATAATTTTAAAAATACTAGCTACTGCTTTAGAGTTTTGAAGAGTTTTTCAGGCGAGAATGTAGTTGCTTAAAGCTCAAATCTGTGGTTTATTTATAAAGATAGAGACCATTTGAAAAGTTCCTACTACAATTTCGAACTCCTGAGTCGAACTTGCCAAGTCCGAACCACCAAGGACGCAAGTCCGAACTTTGCATACTTGGTATTGAGAAACGCCTCAAGTCCTGTCTACATGAATGGGGGAATGCTGAAATCTCACAATTAAACTCACAATTAAATAATATATTTAAAAACAGCAACAAAATCTGACATGAACTGTCATATAAATATTGTTTCTTGTGCGTTAAAAAGCATATTTTTCAGGCTAGATCAGCCAATGCGCATGAGCAGTCCTAAGCGCGTGTCTCAGAACACGTCAACATCCAATCAACAACCGAACAGAAACAAGTCCCCGCCCTACATTTTTTCTTTTGCGATGAAGCAGAGTTGCCACGCTGGCTGTTTTCCCGCAGAATTGGGCTCGTTTATTTGCCACAAGTTTTTGAAACGCTTGTATTGAGATATTTTACCCATTTTACATCCTAACAATGATACAACTGTGCTAGATGATGAGGAAGCACTCAGGTAGGGAGCTCCTTTATGAAAACAGATTGTGTTTATGATTAATACTATCAAAGTTCCTTTAAGACAAGTCAACAACAAGAAACGACTCTCAGTCAGGTAAGTGCAGCTCCTATCTCCTTGAATGGGGAAACATCAAATTCTCCATAGCTGTTCGCCAAGCTTTCGATTAAATTTCAGATGAAATCTGACAACTGTCTCATAAATATTGTTTCTAAACGCTTGAATCATGACAAAAAACGGTATAAACGGTAAAAACACATGCGCAGTCTGACTGTTTCTAAAGGAACCGGAGCTTCTGGCCGCTGCAGTGACACGATGACTTTACCAATCAGCGATTGGCTCTTATTTATAAGGCGGGACTTATTCCGCCATATTGCACGTTGCACTTTCTCCCATTCATAATAATACGAGTGATGCGTCTTGCATTGTGTTTTCATGAATGTTCTCGTGATGTCTCAGTTCAGCTGGAGGTTGGAGGAACAGAGAGGGTGAAGGTTCTGGAAAGTGACTATAATTTCCCACATGAAAAAAATACTAGTGTATTTCTGAACCATACTATAGTAAATTGTAGTATACTGTATAGTATTTACAACACTTTGTTAATGAATGCTACAGCATACTGTAGTATTAACTATAGTGAACTGATAAACTAATAAATACTGTAGTGAATTGTAGTATAATATACCCTATAGTTGTTGAAAACTTACAGTATTGAGTAAAGTCTTGTTTATATTACTATAGTTGTTATATTACCACAGCAACCATAGAATTACCACAACAAATTAGTTCAAGTACTTTAGTATTTTTTGCATGTGGGTATGAACAGGGAGTGTGTGCATGGAGTGCATTTTCCTCCAATTAAATTGGCAACTTATTAGTTATGAGCCACATAATTCAGAAAATGGTTTGGCATCATTGCTTTAAAAAGTTAGGGACTGCATATAATTGTCAAAATTCAAAAGATCAAAATGATACAGGCTTTCTACAGAAGCTATTACTGAGATGAAGGATTAATTTGGTTCTCTGTTACATGGACAATCTGGCCTAAATATGATGTTGCCAATATAATTGGAAATGCAGATATATCTCATTCTATCAGAAAATGAACTATAATTGACCAAATGCTTATTGAGCCCAGTATGATTCAGGTGAACATGCAGATAAAAGCACACTCATTTACTGATATTAATGCAAATTATCGTAGAATACTGCAGATACATCAACGGTCCGTTTTCAAGACGCAAATGGAGCGCATTCGATGCCAAACAGCATTGTGAATAGAGACTCCATTCAGGTGTAATTTAGCTCAGGACTGAACTCACATGACCTGCAGAATTTCATCCAACTGAACTAGATGCTTTCCCCTGGGGATCAGACGGTTGCTAAGAAACATTACGACGTCATGCTGTCAAATAAAATTATCTTCGAGGCAATGGGACCAAACGATCACCTTTCCCGCAGATTAAAACACTTTGGTTGCAATCTAGTGAAGTGAAACTATCAGTTCTGACATGATCATCAAGTCAAACATCACATTACTATTAGAAGAGCAATGCACCTTTTCAGTGAACAACCAGCCATTATCTAGATCTCAACAGGGGTAAAATTGCACAGAATGGATAAAATGCATTGGTGCAACAGGAGGAAATGCTTCTGAGCGTGTTTGTTAGATGTCAAACTCTAGGCACAAATTAATCCGTCACTTGGTAATATAGCTAATTCAAATACAATATGTAGCCCAGTGTTTGTTCAATGCGTTAGTCTGGTAAATCACTTCTGCTGCTAATGCATTTACATAACTGTCAGTATCATTTTTCCTCTTTCAGTCTACATCGAGTTAATACCTGTGCATATTGTCAGGGCTATGAGGTTCATTGTAATACCAAGCCTTTATATATAATGCATTATAAAGAATTTGAATGCGTTAATTATGCTTTGTAATGCACCTTATTGTGTGATCTCATGAATAATTGTAACCACAGTTATAAAACATTCATTGAACACCTTTAGAAAGTACAACACATTAAATGTAACAAGCAAATAATGCATTTTAACTTTAGTTACAATTATTTATGAAAATATATAATGCATTATAACATTCATTATGAATAGCTTTATGCATTAGGCTTTAAGTAAACATTTTTTTTGTATGATAAATTGTCCCACCAATGTTCAGTGTTAAATCTGAAAGCAGTGGAGAACCACTGATTTACATGAAAACCGAAGGCTACGGCGAATTGAAATGCAAAGCAAAACTGCCAAAAGCAAGAGAATATTGGATCTAAAGAAATGAGCAATACCCCAGATAGCTGCGATTGTAGTGATTTATTTGTACAGTAAGGAAGCAGACCGTGCAACGCCTTCACTCAGATGAAGGCAGATACGAGGCATTTGTGCTCAGGACAGAAACCTCAAACACTCTTTCACTGTGAGGAAGCAGAGAGGACTCGAACCCAAGAACAGAGACAAAAACAAACAAAAAAAAAGAACAGATCCCAGCTGATCTGCAAGTCACTAAAATAAAAGCATGTTTAAAGGCAGAAACAAAAAGTTAAAGCAAATAAAACGACATATTCCTTCAGGGATTTCCAGTGGCACAGCATCGTCAGAAAGGCATATGGTGGTGTTACCGAGATCAGAACCAAATGCCTGACATTTACAACGGGATTCAGACACCGGGAGAATCTCCTTCACAGCGACGCCAACAGAAAAAAAACCCAACAAAAAAAAAAAAAAACACGGTGGCGATTTAAAACTTAAATTCTTTCGGAACAGCTTCCCTCCTTGTGATGCCATCACTCAATGAGAAATCAGTTAAATTAAGATGTATAAAACGTTAACAAAAATAGCATATAGAAAAAGGTATTACAAAAGACAGGCCAGTCCTACAGAGATGGTCACGACTGCATTGAGAGAGTGCGAGGGCGACGGCGGGAGTCTTTAGAGACAAGTTTGCGTGGACGCAGTCTTTCCGGGGAGAGGACAGTGAAAGCCGCGAGTGCCGTCCGGGCCCCTCGGGAGCCGCACCACTCCTGGAGGAAGCCCGTCCGCGTTCTGGATCTTTCGGCCGAGCATTGGGCTTCCCACCGGGCTGCTCTCCTGACTCGCCACCTGCTTCCGCCGCTGGACCCACGGGCTGCCCGACGGCGTCAAGCTGCTGTCCGAGGAATAGTCCGCCCAACGCCGCCCCGGTTCGGGGCTCAAACGGCCCTCGCTGGCCAGGGGAGACTTCCCCGAGTGGTGCGTCTTGCGCTGGGAGCAGGGACTGGCGCGTGGGCTGCTCCACGGGCTGGAGCGCGGCGAAACAACCGGGCTGAGGTGGTTGGGACCCGCGCTGGTGGGGCTGAGCTTGTTGCAGGAGCGCGACTTGCGGGACAAGCGAGGCGACGTGGGATTGCTTTCGGTTTCCGAAGAGCTGGCGGCGGAGTCGTCGCCTCCGTGATACTGCAGCTCCCGCACGCGGCTGTTGAGCGAGCGACTCTTGCGCATGCCGCCCTCGTCCCGCTGCCGGTCTTTTGGGACCTTTTTCTTGGGAGGCTTGGTGCCGATCAGAACCACCTTCAATCCCATTGGCCCTTGACTGCCTCCGTCCCCGCCGACCGCCTCGTGGGCTTTCATCGCCGCCTCTACTTCTTCGAACTCTACGATGGCACACTCCTCGGTGCCCAGCTGAGAATATCTCCCGCTCAGCTTCTTCAGATCGGCCGGCAAGTCCTTCCCGGGTTTGAGAACCCGCACGGAGGCGATTGGCCCGTAGTTTCCGAACGCCTTCAGGAGAAGCTCCATCAGCCGCTCCTGCTGGGTCGGACCGCCGCCTCCGTTACCGCCGTCTCCCCCGAGTGCGACGCCCAGCTCCGGCCAGCGCTTCAGTTCGCTGAGCAGCAGCATCCGACTCGGCAAAGACTCGCTGGCGAAAACCGGCACGGTTGACCTGCGTCGCACCTTACGGCCCTCTTCATTCAGCTCCAGCAGGTTGGAGTGACGCAAGGCGTACGCTGTGGTTCTCCAGTCACGTGTCAAGTGCTTGACCTGAGGGAGAGAGAGACAGAACGCATTAAACCTTCTTCAGGCATGACCATCAATCATGTTAAGATTCGCATAGACCCTTTTCGCATTTGTGTGCTTCTCAGAAGGCGTCATAATTGGGGAAACTTCTATAGAGGTGAATGGAAACAATTTGTTTGTTCCCGTTTGCCTCAATAGCAAAAGAAAGAAAAATCCATGATAGCATTTCTAAGACTTTATAAAAGAGGAAAAAATAGAGAGATTGATTACATTGGACAGAAAAGAGAAAGATGTCAAATTCGCCGTCACTTTCTCAGCCGTTTTATTAGAAACACTCATGCAGCAGCGTTAACTAGTTCTCTGCAAGTATGATTAATCATTTAAAGGTCTTGATTCAAACACCCACACAATTTTATTCTTAAATGACAGCGATTCGGCTATTAAACCTTTGACAAGTACGATCACAGCGAACATTCAGATCTGCGTTCTGATCCAGAGAGAGCAGTTGTCATGTTTAGGTCTGAAACGGCTTCACAAACTGTCACACAGAATCATTATTTCAGTCTTACGATAATTCAAATGATCACAAGTACTGGGAAAAAAATTTAAAAAATAAAGTTACTTCGGATATAAACACTTATGTCTACAGTAGTGATCAAAATAGAGTTTACACAACACCGTTTTCAACTAAAAAAATTATGCATTTTGGCCGTTCATTTATGCAGCAGCATTTTGAGGGCCTGAAAACTCAAACTTTGGAAACTGAATTCAAAGTGCATGTTTTTGGAAAATGATACAGTTATCAACTTAAAAACGTGAATGTGAAAACGGTGACGTCATGCACATATATTAACATGTTCAGTCTATAGGTGTGTAGTGATTCTTTACAAAGTGACCGACGTCTACTGGCCTGACATGAACAGCGTTTTTAGTTTTCGCAGATCATGTGAACGAGGAGAATGTCATTGTCTGTTTGCAAAAAACACAAAGGAAAAGTACGTCGTGTAAACGCACCTTTAATCACCTTGCAAAAGTAACGACGCTTGAAATAAAGATTGTATCATTACGTTGTTACACCAGTAGGTGGCGACAAGTGACTTAATGTATTTTGTCATTGAATCATTCATTCGTGATTTGTTTAAAAACACTGATTTATCCAGTAATGAAAAAGTCTTCAAGAGTCATTGAATCATTCATTCAATATTTTTTTTATTTTTTATAAATAGACTGCAGCAATTAACATTTTGTCAGAACCCAAATTACACGTTACAGTAAATTACGTGTTGTTTGGTTATCTCACGGAAGAATCGTGATCTCCGTTTTAAACAAAAAGATTGAGATTCTCAATTTATCCAGAATCGTGCAGCTCTAATACCAAGGTAAAACAACAACAACAAAAAAGTAGTGTTTTAAATTTTCATAAAAATAAAAAAAACTAATAAAGAAACTTTGCTAGATTAATAATGAATAATTGTGAAAAGCCATCACAGTCTGTGAAAAGAGTCCATTAATCTACATGTGATTCTTGATTGTAGGCCGCTTAGTATCAATGTTGTCACAGAAAAAATTAATTTCATGTTCCCATGTCACTGCACATCCAAGTACAGATTTAATTGAGATTGATAAAGTGCCAAAAAGGCAGTGAAAGACAAATTAGCATCAGACTTGTTCAGAATACAGATCAAATTTGTGAAAGCAGCATGAGATACAAATGTTAATTCAGTGCATGATACTTTCAAAAACCTCATCAAGTGGTTTAACAAATGCATTTTTTTCTGTGCTCACATTATTTCATTTTCAAGCAGGAAGTTTGAGTGGAACGTTTTGAAAAGCCTGTTCCTTTTTTAACAGCCGGCAGTCTGTCACATCGTTTACTTGCGTTCATTGGAGATTCAGAGGATGTATTATTCTCATTCACTTTCTTCATAGGTGTTTCAAAACATTCTTTTGAAAGATCTGAGTCATGAGTCAAACCCGCTCTCAGATGAATCACAAACTTAGAAGCATAAAGGAGGATATGAAAATAGAGAGGAAACAAGTACAGCATACTAAAACGGTTTGACAAGGGAATTAAGGAATCCCATGAAGCACTGAGAATGACAATCCAATCAGAAACATCGGTACAATACAAAACTGCTTTTTAGTCACGGATTATGAAGCACAAAAACAATAGACTGATTTACGCAAACAGAAGCAGTTTAAGGGTGTACAGGGACCAATGTGATTACATCATTCGCAATGCTTCATGGGAGTGGGCGGTCACTGCTTAACTCTTGCCAAGATTTTCATTTCCATGGTAACGGTGACTTCTGATTGGCAGATCTCTCGTCAGGATTATGGGTAGTTCAGTTCTTCACCAGGAATGTGGCTATTAAACAATTTTATGAAAATGTTGGAAGAAAAGTTAAAATCATAATGACTCGTGCATTCTCATTCTACAATTTGTCATTTACTTTATTGGTTCTTTTATAAATATAAATGTATATAAAAATTTAGAATAAAAATATTTTATATTTATATTTAATGTGTATAAATATATATACATATACACAATTTTAATTTTATATATAAATAATTATAATTTATATATAAATAAATTTAAAAAATATATATAATTTATATATACATTTTTAAAATATAATAATTATATATAAATATATATATTTTTATACATATTTTTTTATATATACAACAAAA